>JAPKLX010001498.1:6880-20604 GCA_026898415.1 Leonotis leonurus
TTCACCAGACGATCTACTTATCGCCAAGGCACAGCAGCGAGCTGCTCATCACTATCTCCTCTCCCTAACTCACTATCTGTTTAACAGCAGCGGGCTGCCTCGCTAAATCTCAATAGCTTGATTACTCTTCAAGTTTACGCCACTATCTGTTTCTATCAACAGATGGTGAGGTTTTACAAGTCACTATCTGCTTGACAGCAGATAGTCGATCTGCTTTTCTCTCCTTGCAGCAGCTAGCTGTCCCCTCTCGCAGCAGCTAGCTGTCTCCTCTTGCTGTCTTCTTTTCTTCGCTGCTTCTCTCGCTGTTCTTTCTCTGTTTCTCTCGCAACAGCTCGCTGTCTCTCCTTAGCGAGCTGTCTCTCTTCTCGCTATCTCTCCTGCTGTCTTGCTCTCTCTCTATCTGTCTCCTTTCGCGTTCTCTTCTCTGCTCGCGTAGCACCACCACCACGTCGCGCTGCCCTCACCACTGCGCTGCTGTCCTCCACAGCTAATCCTAGCACCGGGCTTCATTACCGAGCTTCCTCTCCGAGCTCTAGCATCGAGCTCCATCGCCGAACTCCATCGCCGAGCTCCTTCGCCGAGCTCCTTCGCCGAGTTCCTTCACCGAGTTCCTTCAGCAAGCTCCTTCACCGAGCTCCTTCGCCGAGCTCCCGAGCTTCATAACCGAGCTCCTTCCGAGCTCCCGAGCTTTATCACCGAGCTCCTTCACCGCGTAGCACCACCACCGAGCTCCATTGCCGAGCTCCCGCAGTCACCTCCGTTTCCTCTCTCGCGCGCAGCACAGCTGCTGCCTCATCTCTCTCTCACCCTCTTATTTATCTTCATTGTTTGTTTAATTATCTATCTACTCAGTTATAGAACATTTTATGATTTTGAGAATTTCCTTTCCTCTTCAATTTCGTGAATTAATGTAATCTTATGAATGTTCTAAATTTTCAGGTTGGTTTCGATTGGCTCGGGGTGGTTTCGAGGTAGTTCGGGACCATTCGGAGCTTGCTCAAAGTGATTCGGGGCGGTTCGAGGTTGCTTCGAGGGAGCTCACGGCTGGTGCAACAGCCGTGCACTACCCCTTCCTTAATCAAGGTAATTTCTCTTATTTCTCCTTTTATTAAGCAGATTTAGGATACGTCGTATATCAATATTCATCTAAGACTTAGATGTGTTCTATTCCTATGTAAGTGACATGCTCTCTTATGTTCAAAACTACAGCACCTAAATTTAGAGTTTAGCATTCTAAGTTCAAACCAGTTCCTATATTCATGGTCTAAGCTTCTAAGTTCATGCTAAAAATCTGTTGAACATAATCTGTAGCTTTAAATCTTACCTCAAAGCTGTCTCTATTTCTCTTCCTCGATTCTTCTTCAGATTCCAATTTGGCAGCACTTCGTGTGAGTGTTATTTGGGTGTGGTTTGGGTCTAAGAATTTTACTCTTTATATAGAGGCTTGAATCCCTATCTTCACTAATCTTATGCAATTGCTTCATCCTTTGGATTTGCAGATTATGGGGATTGGTGGAAACTTTAAGAGTCTCGGGTGGCTAGGATCAGTAGGGAGCGGTGCACGCTAGTTCTGCTTTATGGGGAAGCTGAACAGTAGCATGCTTGTCTTGATTTAATGATTACTGTTCATTGGCTACTGTTCATCGATTTATTCACCTGCTAATGCTTCTTTTCTTTACTTTTGTATTTACACGCATATATAGATAAGTGTATTCATGTATAGAATGTCTTGTCTTATACTTTATTATTCCCTTATACGATAACTGCATTATCACTTACATAATATATACATATATTTTGTTACTAATTATTTATTTACTTATAAATAAATAATCTATTCTCATATGTCATGCTTAATAAATACGAGATAATGTATTATTGTTCTCATCTTCTTATAAATGGTTAAATATTAAATCCTCGTACTAAACTCTCATTTATAAAGAGTTCAAACTTAAATGCGTCTGTTTTAGGCAAATAAGGAAATTATCATTATCGATTTGTCAATTCATATTCGTGAAATTTTATTAGTCACGAATTATCTACTACGAGATAGTTCTAACAAAGAGCGGGGTATTACAAACATGTTTGCACCTTGTATGAAGTACTGGATTCTGTGTTATAGCTATTGCGCTTAAACTGTCACAGAATATAGGTATCTCCTTTACTTCGATCTCGTAATCCCTTAGTTGCTGTTTCAACCATAGAATTTGTGCACAACAGCTTCCAGCAGCCATATATTCTGCTTCTGTTGTTGATGTGGCAACGGATGTCTGTTTCTTCGAGAACCAAGTTATCAACTTGTTTCCAAGAAACTGGCACGTACCAGAAGTAGACTTTCTGTCCAGTTTGCATCCTGTATAGTCTGAGTCAGAATAGCCTGTTAGTTCAAAATTATCGTCATGCGGATACCAGAGACCAACATGAGCTGTTCCTTTAAGATATCTAAGTATCTTTTTGACAGCTTCCATATGTGATTCTTTGGGATTCGCTTGATATCTGGCACATACTCTTACTACAAACGTGATGTCTGGTCCACTTGCAGTAAGATACAATAATGAGCCTATTATGCCTCTGTATTTTGTTATATGTGCTGGTTTGCCTTCTGGATCTGGATCTATCTTTCCATTGGTCTGTATTGGAATCTTGGCTGGCTTGCTGTCTTTAACTCCAAACTTGTTGACCAAATCGTTAATGTACTTTGCTTGATTTAAAAAGATACCATTTGGTAGCTGTTTTACCTGCAAACCTAAAAAGAAATTCATCTCGCCCATCATGGACATTTGATATTTATTCTTCATTAGTTCAGCAAATTTATCACATAAGTGGGGAGATTGAGATCCAAAAATTATGTCGTCTACATATATCTGGACCAAAAGGATATGTTCTTTGACTTTAATGACAAATAGTGTTTTGTCAACAGAACCTCTTTTGAACCCTGATTCCAGCAGGAATGTTGATAACGTTTCATACCACGCTCTGGGTGCCTGTTTCAATCCATAGACAGCTTTAGCTAATCTATATACTTTCTGGTCTGGGTTTCCTTCTTCAAAACCAGGTGGTTGCTCAACATATACTTCTTCCTCAAGTATACCATTTAGGAATGCACTTTTAACATCCATCTGATACACTTTGACTCTCTTGTATGCTGCATATGCGAGGAATAGTCTGATTGCTTCCAATCTGGCAACCGGTGCAAAGGTCTCGTCAAAATCGATACCTTCCTGTTGACTGTATCCCTTTGCAACGTCAAGTCTAGCTTTGTTTCTGACTACTTCTCCGTTCTCATCTCGTTTATTCTTGAATACCCATTTGACACCTATCACTCCCTGATGTTTTGGTCTGTCTACCATATACCAGGCTTGGTTTCTCTTAAACTCATTGAGTTCTTCTTGCATAGCAATGACCCAGTCTGCATCTTTGAGTGCTTCATAAGTATCAGATGGTTCAACGCGTGATAGGTAGCAACTAAGAAGTGCACTTTCTCCATGCATTCTTCTAGTTCTTACTCTATCACTTGGGTTCCCAACAATCTGTTCAGGAGGATGATTGTCCTGTATCCATCTCCTTCTGCTGGACATCTCTTCTTCTGATATCTCCGGTTCTGGTTCATTTGTTGGGTCCTCAAACTCTGGATTAGATGTTTGAAAAGGATTGTTAACTTCTAGTTCTTCGATTTCTTGATTATTGTTCCAACCATTTGTGTTTCTTGATTCTTCTGATTGATCTTGATTTTGCTCAACATTGTCTCCTTCTTCTGGTTGATTATATTCTGGTGGAGTTATTGATCTGTCAAGGTCCAGAATGATATGTTCTGTTCCCCCTTGCTGTGAGCTTATTGCTTCAGCATTAGATGGAATATCAAAATCGTTATCTTCTGTTGTATTCCAGATTAGAATATCTTCTAGCAGAATTTCTTCTGTTCTCTTATCCTTGTTCTGGCCTTGTGTATGATCATTACTTAACTCTCTGTCAAAGATAAAAGATTCATCAAAGACAATATGAGGTGTTACCTCCACAATATGAGTCTTCTTGTTGTAAACCCTATAAGCTTTACTAACATCAGAATATCCTAAGAATATTCCAGGGTCAGCTTTACTATCAAAGGTTTTCAACTGTGATTTCCCATTATTATGGATGTAACACAAACAACCAAAAGTACGGAAGTAATGTATCCTGGGCTTTCTGTTGTTCCAGACTTCGTATGGTGTCTTCCCATGTCTGATGGTAACTACAGCTCTGTTCTGTGTATAGCAGGCTGTAGAGATGGCTTCTGCCCAAAATTTCTTTGGTAATCTGGTTGCATTAAGCATTGTGCGAGCTGCTTCTTTTAATGATCTGTTCCTTCTTTCAACAACTCCATTCTGTTGAGGTGTTCTAGCTGCAGATGTCTGATGTGTGATTCCCATGTGATTGCGGTAGTCCTCAATCTTTTGATTTAGAAATTCTGTTCCACGATCAGTTCTGATAGTTGTAACAGAAACTTCCTTTTTCTTGGTGATTTTCTTGAGGAAGGTTGGTAGCTTTTCTAATGTCTCTTTCTTCTTATATAAGAAGATTACCCATGTGAATCTTGAATAATCATCAATGATGACCAGAGTGTATTTTCTACCATTTATACTTAATGGTTTAACTGGGCCAAATAAGTCTAAATGTAGTAACTCTAAGATTCTGGTAGAAGATTGGACAGATTTATTAGAAAAAGATGTTCTGGTTTGTTTTCCAGCTTGACATGCTTCGCAGATGTGGTTTTTGTCATATACTAGATTTGGTAATCCTTCGACTAGTTTCTCTCGTGCAATCTTATTGATTAACTTGAAGTTGAGATGACTTAGTCGTTTATGCCACAGCCAACTAGTTTCTGATACTGTCTTAGTAACCAGACATGTCTCAATCTGGTTGTCCCATTGCACAATATATAATCTATCCTGCAATTTTCCGGTAAGGAGTATCTCATCTCCTTCCTTGATTTTCACAAAACAATTGTTAGCATAAAAAATAATCTGATTACCGTTAGCACAGAATTGACTTACAGAGAACAGATTGTGACTAAGACCCTCAACATATGATACGTTTGTGATGGTGGTCTTGTCAACTCTAATGTTTCCATATCCTCTGGTATATCCTTTTGAATTACATCCAAAGGTGACTTGAGGTCCTGGTTTCTCTATGTAATCTGATAGTAAGTTCTTGTCACATGTCATGTGTTTTGAACAACCACTATCTATGATCCAGATTGCTCCTTTTGCTATCTTGTACCTTCTTGCAGTCTTCTGATCCTGCAATTAATTACACTTAGCTACCCTTCAACGTTTGGGTGCTTGGTTATTAGCAAATGTTCCCTTTCGAATCCAGAACATTTTTGGGTTAGGAACAGATATATAGCAAGTAATAATATTCCCATCATTATCAACTTTTGACATAGAATGGAATATAGATGGATGATATCTCTCTATTCCATCATTCTTCAATCCCTTATTAGTGGGTACTGTCCTGTTGACATTCTTGTTGGGCAATGTCCTGTTGACCTTTTTGTTGTGAACATCTTCTGTTTCTGTGTAATAGACTGGTTGTCCCCTTGTTTGATGGTATTGTCTGTTCCCAGTCTGTTTCACCATCATCTTCTGGGGTTGATCTTTCTTGTTTCTAAGATTTATTACTTGATCTGGTATTTGTTTCCTTTCTGGTACGAATTTTATGGTACTAGAGGATTTCTCTGAGTGGCTTGGATATCCTAATCCAGATGTACCCTGTTGTTGCAGGTTGATTAGCAACTTAGCGTGTTCATCACTCTTGTAAATCATTTCAGAGGGTTCAGCTCGTGATAGATAACAGCTGAGAAGTGCGCTTTCTCCATGCATTCTTCTGGTTCTAACTCTGTCTGTTGGGTTCCCAACAATCTGTTCAGAAGGATGATTTTCTTGAATCCATTTCCTTCTGCTAGATATCTCCTCTTCTGATATCTCTGGTTCTGGTTCACTTGCTGGGTCCTCAAATTCTGGATGAGATGTTTGAAAAGGATTTTCAGTTTCTGGTTCTTCTTGATCATTATTCCAACCATTTGAATCTCTTGATTCTTCGAGTTGATCTGATTCTGGTTCATTAGTATTGTTTCCTCCTTCTGGCTGATTGTCTTCTGGTGTAGATAAGGTTGTTTGTTCTGTTCCCCCTTGCTGCAAGCTTACTGCTTCAGCACTGGTTGGAACTTCAACTTCATTCTCTTCTGATGTATTCCAGATTAGAATATCTTCTAGCAGAATCCCTTTTGCTTTCTGGTTCTTGTTCTGGATCACTTTCTGGTTTTTGTTCTGGTCTTGTTATGGTGTTTGATCAGCATCTAGGTCTCTGTCACTAATAACAGATTCATCAAAAACGATATGAGGTGTTACTTCCACAATATGAGTCCTCTGATTAAAAACCCTATAGGCTTTGCTAACATCAGAATATCCTAAGAATATTCCTGGATCAGCTTTGCTATCAAAAGTTTTCAACTGAGATTTCCCATTATTGTGAATGTAACACTGACAGCCAAAAGAGCGAAAATAATGAATCCTGGGTTTTCTGTTGTTCCATATCTCGTAGGGTGTTTTCTCATGTCTGATTGTAACAGCTGATCTGTTCTGGGTGTAGCACGCTGTATAGATGGCTTCTGCCCAAAATTTCGTTGGCAATCTGGTTGCATTGAGCATAGTACGAGCTGCTTCTTTTAGTGATCTGTTTCTTCTCTCAACTACTCCATTCTGTTGAGGAGTTCTAGCAGCAGATGTCTGATGTGTAATTCCCATCTGGTTGCAGTAATCCTCAACTTTCTGGTTTAGAAATTCTGTTCCACGATCTGTTCTGATGGTGGTAACAGAAACTTCCTTTTTCTTGGTGATCTTGTTGAGAAAATTTGGAAGCTTCTCCAGAGTTTCTTTCTTCTTATGCAAGAATATTACCCAAGTAAATCTTGAATAATCATCAATGATGACTAGAGTATATTTCCTACCATTTATGCTTAATGGTTTGACTGGACCAAATAAGTCTAAATGTAGTAGTTCTAGTATTCTGGTTGAGCTCTGGGCAGATTTGCTTGAAAAAGATGTTCTGGTTTGCTTTCCAGCTTGACATGCTTCACAGATGTGGCTTTTGTCATATACTTGTTCTGGCAATCCTTCAACTAGTTTCTCTCGTGCAATCTTATTGATTGATTTGAAGTTGAGATGGCTTAATCTTTTATGCCATAGCCAGCTAGTTTCTGACACTGTCTTTGTGACCAGACAGGTTTCTATCTGGCTGTTCCATTGCACAATATATAATCTATCCTGCAATATTCCGGTAAGGAGTATCTCATCTCCTTCCTTGTTCTTCACCAGACAGTTGTTAGTGTCAAAAGTAATTTGATTACCATTTGTACAGAACTGACTTACAGAGAACAGATTGTGACTGAGACCTTCAACATATGAGACATTTGAAATGGTGGTCTTGCCTACTTTTATGTTTCCATATCCTCTGGTATATCCTTTTGAATTACATCCAAAAGTGACATGAGGTCCTGGTTTCTCTATGTAGTCTGATAGTAGGTTCTTGTCACATGTCATGTGTTTTGAACAGCCACTATCAATTATCCAGATTGATCCTTTTGCAATCTTACTTCTTCTTGCAGCCTTCTGGTCCTGCAATTAAATAGATTTAGCTACCCTTTATTGTCTGGGTGCTTGGTTATTAGAAAAGATCCCTTTTTGAATCCAGAATAACTTTAAATTGGGAATAGTAAAGTAGCTAGTGATGATATTCCCATTTTCATCAACAGAGGACTTTGATTGAAGAACAGAAGGATGATATCTCTCTGATCCTTTGCTTTCTGTTTTCTTCTGTGATGTTCTGTTGACATTATTTTTGGTCTGTTGTTTGGATTCTGTGTAGTAGGCAGGATGTCCTTTTGTTTGATGATATTGTCTGTTACCAGCTTGTTTAACCATCATCTTCTGGGGAAGGTCCTTCTTGTTTTTCAAGTTTATTACTTGATCTGGTATCTGACTTCTTTCTGGTACGAATTTCATTGGACCTGCTGCCTTTTCTGTGTGACCTGGATATCCTAATCCAGACGTGCCTTTCTGTTGTATGTTGATGAGCAGTTTGGCACGTTCATCACTTCTGTAGATCATTTCTCTGCCTTTCTTTATCTTTTCTTCAGCAATGTTGTTCCTATTTATAAGATCTTTGACTTTTAAGTTCAAGGAATGAATCTCACTGTCTTTGCTCTTGATCTGTTCTTCCAGAACATTGATGTTAGCAACAAATTTAGTGTTTGCTTTACTCAATATCTCTTCAGTTTTCTTCAATCTGTCATTTTCTTCAACAACTTCTCTGAAAAGTCTCTTGATACTTGAGTAGCTCTTGAACATTTCATTAACTTCATCCCATGAATATTCATCTTGGTCTTCTATTTCCTGATCCAGGTCGATATCATTTGATGAGTTAGAGTTACAAGAGTTTACCTCTACATCATCTAGACCGTTGTCTAGTCCTGCAAAGCATTCATCCCAGTCTTCTTCTTCTTTAGCAAAGAACGCTTCATCATCTTCTGTTGAACTATCAGATAGATGACTTGAGCTGGAATCATCTTCTCCTTTTCCTTCTGCTATCATAGCTTTACGTTGAGCTTTTAGCTTTCTGTCCCTTTTAGCTCGTAGTTCTTCTCTCTGACTTTTGGATAGGTCAGGACAGTCTGTCTTGAAGTGACCTGTTCTTCCACAGCCATAGCAGGTATAGTCAGTAGTATTAGTGATTTTACCATTACCTCTACTTTCTGTTTTGCCATCAGATCGTTCTGCTTCTTTATTCTTCTGGTATCTACTTTTGTTATCTTTGTAGAACCTTCGATACTTTCTTGATCTGACCTCCATCTTGTCCATTCTCTTAGCAATCAGTGAGAATTCTTTCAGTAACTTATCATATCCTCCTTCTTCTGATGCAGTAGATGATGTTGATTCATCTGTTTTGCACTTCGCTTTGAAGGCAGTCTCTTTATCCTTCTTAGTGCTAGTTTCATTCTTCTTGCTGGAGGAATGATCTGGTCCATGTATCCTTCTGATATCACATTCATGGACAGCTAGATGATCAAATAGTGCTTCAACAGATAGATCATTGAAATCAGCACGTAGAGGTTGCATAGCTGAATAGATTTCCCAGCTTGGTGGTAAAGCTCTAAGAATCTTGAGATTCTTCTCTCTCTGTGTGTACTTATCCTTTTTGAAGGCAGACACTTCAAGTAATACTTCAGTGAACCTGTTTTTCATTTGTTCAATAGTTTCTCCAGGCTTCATTTTGAATTCATCGAACTTATTACATGCTAGGGATAGCTTGTTCTCGATCATAGCTTCAGATCCTAAGCTGAGATCTCTTAGTGCTTCCCACATTTCTTTGGCTGTATCAAGATCTTGGATCTTGGCCAGATGAACTCCTTTCACAGTACTGGAGATAACTCCTTTAGCGAAATCATCAAGATTTGCTTCTCTTCTTTCTTCAGAAGTATACTTTCTGGGGTCTTTCAGTACAGTTTCCTTCACTGCTCCTGTCTCAGTGATACGAGTGGTTTCTTCTGTAATAGCCAGAGGTCCTTCTTCTATCACCTTCCACATCAGGCAGTGATGAGCTTTGAGACACATCTTGATTCTGAAGCTCCATTCTCTGTAACCTTGGATGGAGAATTCTTCGCATGCCCTGATAACAGATGATTCCATAACAGATAATATGCAGATGATGAAAAGATTTTCTAGATCTATTCAAGTTGACCACGCAGGTATTAACCTTGTGAAAACAAAACAATGGTCGTATGAACCACTGCTCTGATACCACTTGTTGGTCCCGAAAGAGCAAGGTTTGGTGTATGGGGGGGAATACACCAAATGCAAACTTTTCAGTTTACTTGACAATTTCAATCAGAGAGATGTGAGCTTTCTGAATTACAGATTGCTCTAGATGATAGAACACTATGATTTTCTAATCAATTAAGTTCTATCCAAGTAAGATCTCTCACGTGAGATATACAAGGCAGAAAGTAAGTGTAAACTTAATTTCCAGCAGTGTATTGTGTGCGGAATAATGGTGGACTTAGTTGGTGCTCTTGTTAAGAAAATCTTTTGAAAGCTTAATCGAGTATTTAGAAGATAGATTAAGAATGCAGGTTTGAATGAGTATGACAGATGCAGAATAAAAACAACTGAGTATAGAATGCAGAATTTAAATGGCACAGTTATTTTTACGTGGTTCGGGAAACCCCCTACGTCCACGGTCTAATCCAAACTGGATTAGATATCCACTACTAGGATACTCTTCTTATTTAACCTCGCTGAGAACGAGCCACAAGTTCCAATTACAAACCTTATTGAAACTTATGCACGAATAAGGGTCGTGTCCCTTTACAACTTACAGAAAACTACTGTAAACAGGCTATCTTCACGTTAATCCACTAGAAAACTACTAGCTAGTAAAGATCTCCTTCTTCTCTCGATAAGACAGACTTGAATCGAGGTGTGATTGCGATCACGAACGGTTTGAAGTTTTTGTCTGATTTGAAGATAGAATGATTGAGAATATTTCTGCAGTATCGTGCTTGTATTTTCTTCAGACTTTTAAACTTCAAACATATATAGGCTCTGAATTTGAAATTCTTAGCCGTTTGTTGATTGGCGTGATTTGATTTGTGGATTGCCAATCAGTCATAACTCTTCTTTCCTTGTAGAGTCATTGATTGAATCTTCTATGATTGGTAAGCAGATCATCTGTGATTGCTTTCCTTCTTAATGTCAATCAGTGATTCAGTTTCTATTTCTTCAATGGAAAGTCTTTAATGCTTCTTTGACAGATTTGATTCTGCTCTTTCTGGTTTGCTTCTAACCTTCTGGTTGTGACCTCTCTGGTCTAGTACCTATCTGCTTGGATACTGTTTTAGACACTTTCTGGTTTGAGGTACATTCTGGTATTAGAGCTTTCTCGTAGAAGTGTTTTCTGGTAGAAGTGCTTTCTGGTAGAAGCATCTTCTATCTTTCTGGTTGAAGCTTCTCTGGTTCAACTTTCTGTTAAAGGTGACTAGCTTCTCTTTCTGGTTGAGACTTTCTTGGTTTAGCTATCTGTCTCGAGACTTGCTGGTTTTTGCATTCTGTCTTAAGACTTGCTGGTTAGCGTTCTGTCTTAAGACTTGCTGGTTAGCGTTCTGTCTTAAGACTTGCTGGTTAGCGTTCTGTCTCAAGACTTAACCTTCTGCTCCAGCCTTCTGCTCCACCCTTCTGCTCGAGACTGGCTGGTTTTATCTGTCCGAGACATCTTCTATCATTCTCTTTGAACCAGTTTCGACTATCTGTTATGCTGAAACTAAAGAGAAAAGGTACAGAACATGTATAATACCAAGTGTGTTTTGAAAGAGCATCATCAAAACTTAGAATATTTTATGGGGTTCCCAACAATGAGGGTTTAGGATTTGGGTTAAATTTGTGGATGAAAAGGGAATGTGTTCGGATAGAATGATAGAGAATGGAAAAGTGATGGTGAATTCAAGAAATTGGGTGAAGATATGAAGTATGGAAGGAGTAATTGGAGAATGAGAATTGGGGAGGATTAGGATTGGGGGAATTGGGGAAGAAGGATGGGGAAAAAGTGGGAGAAATAAGGAGAGAGAGGATAAAATAGGGGGAAATTCGGCCAACTCAGCGGCCGCTGACGGGTTAGCGGTCGCTGAGTGTACTTACGTAAACTTGGTGGAGCTGCGGGAGGAAAAACATGAAGTTTTACGAGACATTGGTCAGCGGCCGCTGACGGGTCAGCGACCGCTGACTCGGCGTAGCACGCGGCCGCTGGCGCTGGCGTGGGGCGCTGGCGCGGGGCTGGCGCGCGGGGTCAGCGGCCGCTGAGTGTGCCGCGGTCGCTGACCTGCCTCTCGTCAAGTCCATCCTATTTTCTTTCGGGAATTGCTTTCGACTCGGTTTTCGCGCAACCCGATGGTACCTAAGAACAAAGAAACAAACCAAGAAATAAATAAAAGACTCAAAAACAAAATAAAATAAAATAAAAGAAAGAAAAAAAAATGAAAAACGGGAAAAACGAGCATGGGTTGCCTCCCACGAAGCGCTTTGTTTCACGTCGTTAGCTTGACGAGACCGCTCAATCAACCGGGAGCGTAAGAATTGGGGTTCGACTCCACAACTTCGGGCATGGAATCATTCTCGATGTAAGATCTCACCCGATGCCAATTTATTTTAAATGGTGGCTTCTCCTTCTTTAAATGTGGTGTGTCGCCCTTTGATGGTGGGCTTTTCCGGAGAATGAGCCACCCTCTCTTAGGAGGTTTGATCTTATCGGGAGGCATTACGGATTTGATGATTGGACGCATGAGGGGTCCCGCATAAGTGGGTGAATGAGCGTAACAAAGTGCGGTGTTTGGATGCCTCGGTTTCGGTGTAGGATGTTTATTTGGACGAATCTTAGTGTCTTGTACTCCTTCAACTACCGTCACACGATCGGTCTCTTTATGTTTAGCCTTGTCGATATCTTGGGTGACTTCCTTTATCTCACTAAAATCCTGTTCTCCCACAACCATAACAAGTATAGTCATTAGGATTAGTGATTTTACCAATACCTCTACTTTCTGTTTTGTCATCAGATCGTTCTGCTTCTTTGTTCTTCTGGTATCTGCTCTTGTTATCTTTGTAGAACCTTCGATACTTTCTCGATCTGATTTCCATCTTATCCATTCTTTTGGCAATCATTGAGAATTCCTTGAGTAACTTATCGTACCCTCCTTCTTCTGGTGCGGCAGATGATACTGATTCATCTATTTTGCACTTCGCTTTGAAGGCAGTCTCTTTCTCCTTCTTTGAGTTGTTCTCGTTCTTCTTACTGGAGGAATGATCTGGTCCGTGAATCCTTCTGATGTCACATTCATGGACAGCTAGATGATCAAATAGTGCTTCTACGGATAGATCGTTAAAATCAGCACGCAGAGGTTGCATAGCTGAGTAAATCTCTCAGCTTGGGGGTAGAGCTCTAAGAATCTTGAGATTCTTCTCTCTCTGTGTGTATTTATTCTTATTGAAGGCAGAAACTTCAAGTAGTACTTCAATGAATCTGTTCTTCATCTGTTCAATGGTTTCTCCAGGTTTCATCTTGAATTCATCAAACTTGTTACATGTTAGAGACAGCTTGTTCTCAATCATTGCTTCCGAGCCTAGACTGAGATCTCTCAAAGCTTCCACATTTCTTTGGCAATATCAAGATCTTGGATCTTAGCCAGATGGAATCCTTTTACAGTGCTGGAAATAACTCCTTTGGCAAAATCATCATGATTTGCTTCTCTTCTTTCTTCAGAAGTGTACTTTCTAGGATCTTTTAGTACAGCTTCTTTGACTACTCCTGTTTCAGTGATACGAGTTGTTTCTTCTGTAATGGCTAATGGCCCTTCTTCAATTACCTTCCACATCAAGCAGTGAAGAGCTTTGAGGCACATCTTGATTCTAAAACTCCACTCTCTGTAACCTTGAATGGAGAATTCTTTGCATGCCCTGATAACAGATGACTCCATAATGACAGATAAGATGCAGATGATGAAAAAGATTTTCTAGATCTATTCAAGTTGACCACGTAGGTATTAACCTTGTGAAACAAAACAATGGTCTTATGAACCACTGCTCTGTTACCACTTGTTGGTCCCGAAAGAGCAAGGTTATGGGGGGGGGGGGGAATACACGAAA
>JAPKLX010003186.1:724-11488 GCA_026898415.1 Leonotis leonurus
GGTTTGAGATTCTCTGGTTTAGCCTTCTGTCAAAGACTTGCTGGTTTTGAGATTCTCTGGTGTAGCCTTCTGTCAAAGACATATTCCATCTTTCTGGCTGAACTGGTTTCGACTATCTGGTCAATAACAATCAACAGAAATGATACAGAACATGAAGAAAGCCAAGTGTGTGTATGAGTGAACATCATCAAAACTTAGAATATATTGTGGGGTTCCCAACAATTTCCCCCTTTTTGATGATGTCAAAAACCACACTTAGTTAGCTTAATCAAGTATGGATCATGTTCTGGGAGATAAGTTATTTGTTATTTAAGTTAAATAACAGTAAACAACAGAAGTATAAGAGAAACCCAAATTCATTGATATATGAATTGATGAGTACAGAGATTCAATAGAGATAACAGAGAGTAAAAAGCAGAAGATACAAAAGATCTATCTAAGAGAACCATCTTGCTGCACCTCCCTTCTTCATTCTTTCTCTCTGAGCGTCAGACACCAGCTGGATGCTCTCATATATACCATCTCTCACCCTGGCATAGTTTGGATCGTGGTTATCGATCTTGTAGCCTTTAATCTTCGCCAGTTGATTGATGTAGTTCAGAATATAAGTCTTGTCCGGAAGATTACTGCCTGGTATAGTTGGGCAGATCATGAATTCCTTCTCTGGTGCCTTCAGCTGGATTTTGGCCTTTGCAGCAGCTGTTCTGATTCTCTTTACAAGGTCTTGATCTCTGAAATTCTCCAGGTAGCGGTTAAAATCTTCATCTGGAATCGATTCTGAATATGTGGGCTCTTTTAGGAAATATCTGTTCAGAATGAACCCTTGTTTAACCTTTTCCCAATCAGTCTGATCATTCTCTGGAATCCATGCGTCAATTGGTGTCTTCTTTTGCAGGGATAGGTTCCAGGAGAATGGTTTCTTCTTTTTCTTCTTGGACTGGGTGGTAGAAGCAGATGATTGTTGTTGTGAGCGTTCAGCAGATGAAGGCGAGGAGAAAGGAGTTTGAAAAGATTTTTCTTTGGCTTCCTGTGCAGCAATCTTCCTTTCTCTCTCAGCCTGATCTTTATAGAATTGTGCTCTGAATACAGGATCACAAGCTTGATCCATGCTTACACCGAATAGCAGTAGCTCAGCTATCTGATCCCCTTCATCTACAGGTTTCTTCCCTTTGTCTTTGGGGATGTGAGATGCTGGTTGAGTTGGTTCAGATCCCAGAAGGGTAGGATCAGGTCTGGGAGGTGTGGTTGGTCTGGGTTGGACTGCTGGTGCTGGTGTTTCTGTTCCAGCTTCTGTTGCTTCTGTTCCAGCATCAGCTGCTTCTGTTAAGCTCTCACCTTTGCCTCCCCCTCCCTTGCTTGCTGGTATTTCCCCCTTTTTGACATCATCAAAGAGGGTAGCAAGAAGTGTGCGCATAGAAGCAAGCTCTTCATTCATGTGCTCCATCTTCTCCTCAGCTTCTGCTTTGAAACCAAGCAGAAGATTGATTGTTTGGTCTGAGGCATCTAGTTTCTGCTCTAACCTGCTGTTCATGGTAGACAAAGTTTTGTCATAGGTCTCCTGAAGCTCTTCTACAGCAGTTAGGCGATTGTGCTGGTTCTCAAATTCTTCAGGAGTTGGGTACAGGAGGTCATTTAAGACAGCAACCTGGTTTTTCCGCATCAGCTCCACAAATTTCTCCTTTTCAAAAAGAGCTAGATGTGAGTGGATGGACAGGTCAGTGTCTTCCTTCAGTTGAGCTGCAAGTGCACTTCCTTTCTTGTCAACAGCAACACTTATTGATTCATCTTGTTTAGCCAGAAGGTCAGCGACCAAAGTAGTGGCCTTGTCTGCTTTCTCTTCAATGCCTTTTAAACGCAGATGGATCTTGTTCTGATCAGCTTCGTGTACCTCTCTGTCATCATCCATTTTCTTGTTCAGATCATCCCTGATCTTTCTGATTTTCCCTCTGAGGTCTTTATCCATGTCGTTGACGTAGTCCTTCTGGTGTTGGTTAAAATCAGAAAGGATCTGGGTAGCTTTTTCTTGTAGGATGTTGCAGGTGTCTGTCAAACAGTCTTCAACTCGAAGTGTGATGAGATTGTCGAGTTGATAGTTGTTGTAAGGTCGTGTTTCTCTTTCCAGCAATTCTTCCAGAGTGTAGAAGTTCACGTGTTTTTTCAGTTTCTGTGCTGCTCCCTGTGTGTAGAGCTCATTGGTGGGTTCTCCTCCAATGGTCTGGCCAATAGGTTCATCATCACCTGAGTCGAGGTCGATGATGGGTGTTTTCTTGGGAGGCATCTTGAGTTGATCTGTCTTCTGTTCGGGTTGAGATGATGATGGTTCTGTTGGTGCAGGGTCCTGGTGTGGTGGCTCCAGATTGATCTTCAGACTCTCTGCCTCTTGATGCATAAGGCCAGAGATGAGTTGCTGATAATCTGCCCTGATTTCTTGGACGGAGGTGACTTGAAGTAGACTCAGCAGTGTTGCCTCTTCTTTCTTTAGTTCATCAATGGTTTTGAGTTGGAGCAGTGCATCAAATACATAGTACTCGCTGTCCTTGACCAGCAAGTAGAATTTGACACGCCTTGCTGCTCCCAAACTCTCTGGTAGCTGTGTGATTCCAGGGAACTCTTACAGAACAGAGTGTTCTGCTTCATTTTCCAGCAGGCTGATAACACTCTCAGCTTGTTGTCTCCTGACATCCTCCTCATCAGGTGAGTCTCCTTCCTCGTCTTCTTCACTTATCCTTTCCATTCGGCTTGGGGAAGGAGTAGCTGTTCTGGCAGGAGAAAAGTCTTTCCCCGGATGACTTGTTTCTGGTTGAACCTCTGCTGATGGGATGTCTGGTTGTTCAGTTGCTGCTTGTGTTGTTTCTTCATCATGTTCTGGTATATCTGATTGTTCTGTTGTTGCTGCTGGTGGTGGTGATGATTCTTGAACTTTCTGGAGTCTCCTCTTTTTCTGTTTTGGCAGAGAGGCAGAAGTTTCTGTCTCCACAGAGCTGCCTCGCTTTCTGGCTGCCTTTTCTTTTACCACCTTCTCCTTCTTCTTCTCCACACCTCTAGTAGGTGGCATCCAAGTGGGGTTTGAACTACCCATTTCCAGTGCAGCAACACGGTGCACTTCATCAGGAATCTTGTTGAAAAACTGGGGTGCGAGTCCCAAAGACATCTCCAGCTGGTGCTGGTCCTTGGGAATAGAAAGACCAGTGTTGAATTCTACTGCATCTTCCCAGACTTTCTGGGTGAAGAATCGCTCAATCATCAAACTTATCTTGGTGGAATGGCGAAGATTTCTTCGAACTTCCACTGAAGTTCCTCTGCCCTTGCTATCCTTTGAGTAAGTTACCAGTTTGGCTTCTTTAGCCATTAGCTCAAAGAGGATTCTGCTCCAGTTGACTCGAAGGTTGAGAACAACCGCTGTGAGAATTCTGAATTTCTCAGGTGTGACTTGATCATAAGTGCCACTGTGGTTGAGAAAGATCCTCTGAACTACTTCTAAGAGTAGCTTGAACCCTGGTTGAAGTAGGGATCGTTGGAACATCCGTCCAGTATAAGAGATGGGTATCACCATCATGATCTCAACAACTTCTTGTAATTGCTTCATTGTGATATCTTCCAAAGCTAGACCTTCATCTTTCAGTCTGTAAGTTTGATTGATCATTTCAATCACATTATACGGTGTCTTGCTTGTTCTGTCACCAATTGGCATCAGTACATTGGCTTCAAAGCCATGCTTGTCATTCTGCCATGTCAGATAGAAGGTAGCCACTTGCTTTGCCAGGAACATATTTGGATGTGAAGTTACAATATTGCAGAAGCCTATTCTCACAAAAATAAAACACATGCATATGTATATACATCAGTTTAAAGGAACAATATGAGCATCTAGCATAAACAGAGTCATATGAACAGTTACGTGGAACAAATTAAGAACAGTTCATAAGCAAGTAATATTACAAGCATACTGCAGATATGGTAAAACACAATAAGTTTAAAAACCTTTGCAGCGTTTGACCATTGCAAAGATTTCTTCAAGTTTTCGAAATCCGTGAGTGTCAAGAGCTGCATATGGTTCAGGTGAAAGAAATCGCTGAACCTCAGCAACGTGTTGAAGAAAGAGTGAAGTTTGAGGTGCCATAGTCAAACGCAAAGATGTTTTTGAGAAGGAATTTGCAGAAGGTTTGGAAGAATCTTAAGTGCTTAGAAATTTTGAGAAGTGCTCAGTGCGATAAAGTGAAGGTGAGCAGTTCAGAGAAGATATCGCATATATATAACAAAAGATAATAAAAGATAATAAAACTGTAAGTAATTCGAAGAGTTAAAAAAAAATCTTCTCCCTTTTTAGATTTTCCCGCTTCTATGATTTGTTTTGCCGCCTTTCCTTGCGTGAGATGTACGCTCGAGATCCTAGGGTTTATATGCGAGCGTGTGAGTATCTCTTACTTTTGGCAACTTTCCTTTTCCTGTTTCTTGCAGGGATTTCCTCGATTCCAGTTCCCAAGGTTGTGCTAATCATGGCGAAAAATAGAAGATTTAGTAAATCTAGGGAAACATATCTTTTACAATCCTGTAACCTAGGAGAGTGACGTCTTTTATCTTGACGCTTCAATTTCCTTAAAAGTTCCCCCTTGACTTAGCATTTAAGAAATAATTTTCACATGGTTTTCTCGTCAATTAATAGAGAAAATTATGCCACGTGTATTTTATTTCAACTGAGCTTTGGGTCATTCTTGTAATTAGCTTTCTGGTGACTATCTGGTAGCTTTCTGGTATTCTTCATCTAGACTGAGTAATCCAAGTTTTCCACTCAGCATCTTAAATCTTTCTTCTGGTAATGCTTTAGTTAAGATGTCAGCACGTTGGATGTCTGTATGAATCTTTTCAATCTTGATGTGCTTTCTCTCTACATGATCTCTGATAAAATGATGTCTTACATCGACATGTTTGCATCTTGTGTGGAGTACTGGATTCTGTGTTATAGCTATAGCACTTGAGCTGTCACAGAATATAGGTATCTCCTTTACATCAATCTCATAATCTCTTAGTTGCTGTTTCAACCATAGTATCTGTGCACAATAGCTTCCAGCAGCCATATATTCTGCTTCTGTGGTTGATGTAGCAACAGATGTCTGTTTCTTTGAAAACCAAGATATCAACTTGTTTCCAAGGAATTGGCACGTCCCAGAGGTAGACTTTCTGTCCAGTTTGCATCCTGCATAATCTGAATCAGAATAGCCTGTAAGCTCAAGGTTATCATCTTGTGGATACCAGAGACCAATGTTAGCTGTTCCCTTGAGATATCTAAGTATCTTTTTGGCAGCTTCCATATGTGATTCTTTAGGATTGGCTTGATATCTGGCGCAAACTCCAACTGCATATGTGATATCTGGACGACTTGCAGTAAGATATAACAGAGAGCCAATAATTCCTCTGTATTGTGTGATGTTTGCTGGTTTTCCTTCTGGGTCTGGATCTATCTTTCCATTTGATTGCATTGGAATTTTAACTGTTCTGCTGTCTTTCATTCCAAACTTGACTAGCAGATCATTGATGTATTTTGCTTGATTAACAAAGATACCATCTGGTAGTTGTTTTACCTGCAATCCTAAAAAGAAATTCATCTCACCCATCATGGACATTTGGTATTTGTTCTTCATTAGTTCTGCAAATTTGTCACACAGATAGGGAGATTGTGATCCAAAGATTATGTCATCGACATATATCTGGACCAGCAGAATATGTTCTTTGACTTTGATGACAAACAGTGTCTTGTCAACAGAACCTCTTCTGAAGCCTGATTCCAGTAGGAATGTTGATAATGTTTCATACCACGCTCTGGGTGCCTGTTTCAACCCATAGACAGCTTTGGCTAGTCTATATACTCTCTGGTCAGGATTTTCTTCTTCAAAACCAGGTGGTTGCTCAACATATACTTCTTCTTCAAGTATGCCATTGAGGAATGCACTTTTGACATCCATCTGGTATACTTTGAATCTCTTGTATGCAGCATATGCTAAAAATAGCCTAATTGCTTCCAATCTGGCCACTGGTGCAAAGGTCTCATCAAAGTCGATACCTTCCTGTTGATTGTATCCCTTTGCAACTAGTCTAGCCTTGTTTCTGACTACTTCTCCATTCTCATCTCGTTTGTTTTTGAATACCCATTTTACACCTATCACCCCTTGATGTTTTGGTCTGTCTACCATATACCAGACTTGGTTTCTCTTGAACTCATTGAGTTCTTCTTGCATAGCTATGACCCAGTCTGCATCTCTAAGTGCTTCATAAGTGTCAGAGGGTTCAACACGTGATAGATAGCAGCTGAGAAGTGCACTCTCTCCATGCATTCTTCTAGTTCTCACTCTATCTGTTGGGTTCCCAACAATCTGTTCAGAAGGATGATTTTCTTGAATCCATTTCCTTCTGCTAGATATCTCCTCTTCTGATATCTCTGGTTCTGGTTCACTTGCTGGGTCCTCAAATTCTGGATGAGAAGTTTGGAAAGGATTTTCAGTTTCTGGTTCTTCTTGATCATTATTCCAACCATTTGAATTTCTTGATTCTTCGGGTTGATCTAGTTCTGGTTCATTAGAGTTGTCTCCTCCTTCAAGCTGATTGTCTTCTGGTGTAGTTAAGGTTGTCTGTTCTGTTCCCCCTTGCTGCAAGCTTACTGTTTCAGCACTGTTGGGAACTTCAACTTCATTCTCTTCTGATGTATTCCAGATTAGGATATCTTCTAACATAATCCCTTTTTCTTTCTGGTTCTTGTTCTGTTCTTGTGTTTGATCAATATCTAGGTCTCTATCACTAATAACAGATTCATCAAAAACAATATGAGGTGTTACTTCCACAATATGAGTCCTCTGGTTGAAAACCCTATAAGCTTTGCTAACATCAGAATATCCTAAGAATATCCCTGGATCAGCTTTGCTATCAAAGGTTTTCAACTGAGATTTCCCATTATTGTGAATGTAACACAGACAGCCAAAAGAACGAAAATAATGAATCCTGGGTTTTCTGTTGTTCCATATCTCGTAGGGTGTCTTCCCATGTCTGATGGTAACATTTGATCTGTTCTGTGTATAGCATGCTGTATAGATGGCTTCTGCCCAAAATTTCTTTGGTAATCTGGTTGCATTGAGCATTGTGCGAGCTGCTTCCTTTAACGATCTGTTTCTTCTTTCAACTACCCCATTCTGTTGAGGTGTTCTGGCTGCAGATGTCTGATGTGTAATACCCATCTGGTTGCAGTAATCCTCAACTTTCTGGTTTAGGAACTCTGTTCCACGATCTGTTCTGATAGTGGTAACAGAAACTTCCTTTTTCTTGGTAATTTTGTTGAGAAAGTTTGGCAGCTTCTCCAGAGTTTCTTTCTTCTTATGCAAGAATATTACCCAAGTAAATCTTGAATAATCATCAATGATGACTAGAGTATATTTCCTACCATTTACACTTAATGGTTTAACGGGACCAAATAAGTCTAAATGTAGTAACTCTAGTATTCTGGTTGAGCTCTGGGCAGATTTTCTTGAAAAAGATGTTCTGGTTTGCTTTCCAGCTTGACATGCTTCACAGATGTGATTCTTGTCATATATTTGGTCTGGTAGGCCTTCAACTAGTTTTTCTCGTGCAATCTTATTGATTGACTTGAAATTGAGATGACTTAATCGTTTATGCCACAGCCAACTAGTTTCTGATACTGTCTTAGTGACTAGACAGGTCTCTATCTGGTTGTCCCATTGCACAATATATAATCTGTCTTGCAATTTCCCGGTAAGGAGTATCTCATCTCCTTCCTTGTTCTTAACCAAACAGTTGTTAGCATTGAAAACAATCTGATTACCATTGGTGCAGAACTGACTTACAGAAAACAGATTGTGGCTGAGACCTTCAACATATGAAACATTTGAGATAGTGGTCTTGCCAACTTTTATGTTTCCATATCCTCTGGTATATCCTTTTGAATTACATCCAAAAGTGACATGAGGTCCTGGTTTCTCTATGTAGTCTGATAGTAGGTTTTTGTCACATGTCATGTGTTTTGAACAGCCACTATCAATTATCCAGATTGATCCTTTTGCAATCTTGCTTCTTCTTGCAGCCTTCTGGTCCTGCAATTAAATAGATTTAGCTACCCTTTATTGTCTGGGTGCTTGGTTATTAGCAAAGATCCCTTTTTGAATCCATAATAGCTTTAAATTTGGAACAGTAATGTAGCTGGTGATGATATTCCCATTCTCATCAACAATGGACTTCGAGTGAAGAACAGATGGATGGTATCTCTCTGATCCTTTGCTTTCTGCTTTCTTCTGTGATGTCCTGTTGACTTTATTTTTGGGCTGTTGTTTAGATTCAGTGTAGTTAGCAGGATGTCCTTTGATTTGATGATATTGTCTGTTACCAGCTTGTTTAACCATCATCTTCTGGGGAAGATCTTTCTTATTTTTCAAGTTTATTACTTGATTTGGTATCTGTCTTCTTTCTGGTACGAATTTCATTGGACCTGCTGCTTTTTCTGTGTGACCTGGATATCCTAATCCAGAAGTGCCTTTCTGTTGTATGTTGATGAGCAGTTTGGCACGTTCATCACTTCTGTAGATCATATCTCTGCCTTTCTTTATCTTTTCTTCAGCAATGTTGTTCCTATTTATAAGATCTTTGACTTTTGAGTTCAAGGAATGAATCTCACTGTCTTTGCTCTTGATCTGTTCTTCCAGAATATTGATGTTAGCAACAAATTTAGTGTTTGCTTTACTCAATATCTCTTCAGTTTTCTTCAATCTGTCATTTTCTTCAACAACTTCTTTGAAAAGTCTCTTGATACTTGAGTAGCTCTTGAACATTTCATTAACTTCATTCCATGAATATTCATCTTGGTCTTCTATTTCCTGATTTAGGTCGATATCATTTGATGAATTAGAGTTGCAAGAGTTTACCTCTACATCATCTAGACCGTTGTCTAGTCCTGCATAGCATTCATCCCAGTCTTCTTCTTCTTTGGCAAAGAATGCTTCATCATCTTCTGTTGAACTATCAGATAGATGGTTTGAGCTGGAATCATTTTCTTCTTCTTCTGCTATCATGGCTTTACGTTGAGCTTTTAGCTTTCTGTCCCTTTTAGCTCGTAGTTCTTCTCTCTGGCTTTTGGATAGATCAGGACAGTCTGTCTTGAAGTGTCCTGTTCTTCCACAACCATAGCAAGTATAGTCAGTAGGATTAGTGATTTTACCATTACCTCTACTTTCTGTTTTGTCATCAGATCGTTCTGCTTCTTTGTTCATCTGGTATCTACTCTAGTTGTCTTTGTAGAACCTTCGATACTTTCTTGATCTGACTTCCATCTTGTCCATTCTCTTAGCAATCAGTGAGAATTCTTTCAGTAACTTATCATATCCTCCTTCTTCTGATGTAGCAGATGATGTTGATTCATCTGTTTTGCACTTCGCTTTGAAGGCAGTCTCTTTCTCCTTCTTAGTGCTAGTTTCACTCTTCTTGCTTGAGGAGTGATCTGGTCCATGTATCCTTCTGATATCACATTCATGGACAGCCAGATGATCAAATAGTGCTTCTACAGACAGATCATTGAAATCAGCACGTAGAGGTTGCATAGCTGAATAGATTTCCCAACTTGGTGGTAAGGCTCTAAGAATCTTGAGATTCTTCTCTCTCTGTGTATACTTATTCTTCTTGAAGGCAGACACTTCAAGTAATACTTCAGTGAACCTGTTCTTCATTTGTTCAATAGTTTCTCCAGGCTTCATTTTGAATTCATCGAACTTATTACATGCTAGGGATAGCTTGTTCTCGATCATAGCTTCAGATCCTAGGCTGAGATCTCTTAGTGCTTCCCACATTTCTTTGGCTGTATCAAGATCTTGGATCTTGGCCAGATGAACTCCTTTCACAGTACTGGAGATAACTCCTTTAGCAAAATCATCAAGATTTGCTTCTCTTCTTTCTTCAGAGGTATACTTTCTGGGGTCTTTCAGTACAGTTTCCTTGACTGCTCCTGTCTCAGTGATACGAGTGGTTTCTTCTGTAATAGCTAAAGGTCCTTCTTCTATCACCTTCCACATCAGGCAGTGATGAGCTTTGAGACACATCTTGATTCTGAAGCTCCATTCTCTGTAACCTTGGATGGAGAATTCTTCGCATGCCCTGATAACAGATGACTCCATAACAGATAATATGCAGATGATGAAAAGATTTTCTAGATCTATTCAAGTTGACCACGCAGGTATTAACCTTGTGAAACAAAACAATGGTCAGTTTGAACCACTGCTCTGATACCACTTGTTGGTCCCGAAAGAGCAAGGTTTGGTGTATGGGGGGGGAATACACCAAATGCAAACCTTTTCAGTTTACTTGACTGTTTCAAACAGAGAGATGTGAGCTTTCTTAAATACAGATTGCTCAAGTTGATAGAACAAAGTGATTATCTAATCGTTTAGGTTCTATCCAAATAAGATCTCTCAAGTGAGATATTCAAGGCAGAAAGTAAGCGTGAACTTAATTTCCAGCAATGTATTGTGTGCGGAATAATGGTGGACTTAGTCGGTGCTCTTTGTTAAGAAAATCTTTTGAAAACTTAATCGAGTATTTAGAGGTTGATTAAAAATGCAGATTTGAATGAGTATGATAGATGCAGAATAAAAACAACTGAATATAAAATGCAGAATTTAAATGGCACAGTTATTTTTACGTGGTTCGGGAAACCCCCTACGTCCACGGTCTAATCCAAACTGGATTAGATATCCACTACTAGGATACTCTTCTTATTTA
>JAPKLX010000992.1:0-26887 GCA_026898415.1 Leonotis leonurus
GATAAGCATGGATTTGAGGCAAATGTGCTGATGCCTATTGGTGACAGAACTAGCAAGACACCATACAACGTGATTGAAATGATCAATCAAGCATATCGATTGAAGGACGAAGGACTGACCCTGGATGATATCACTTCTGAGCAACTGCAGGAGGCAGTGGAAATAATGATGGTGATACCCATCTCCTACACAGGAAGGATGTTTCAAAGATCCCTGCTTCAACCAGGCTTCAAACTACTGCTTGAACTGGTTCAGAGAATTTTTCTCCATCACATCGGATCTTACGATCAAGTGACTCCAGAAAAATTCAGAATTCTCACAGCAATCGTTCTAAATCTCCGCGTTAACTGGAGCAGAATCTTATTTGAGTTGATGGCTAAGGAAGTCAAATTGATTACCTACACCAAAGACAGCAGGGGCAGAGGAACTTCAGTGGAAGTTCGAAGAAATCTACGTCATTCCACCAAAATCAGTCTGATGGTGGAGCGATTCTTCACACAGAAAGTCTGGGAAGACGTAGTGGAGTTCAACATCAGCCTTTCCATACCCAAAGACCAACATCAACTGGAGATGTCTCTGGGATTATCACCAGCTTTCTTCAACAAGGTCACAGATGAAGTGCATCGTGATGCACTGCTGGAAATGGGAAGCTCTAACCCCACATGGATGCCACCTACTAAAGGTGTTGAAAAGAGGAAAGAAAAAGTTACCAAGGAGGAAGCTCGGTTGAGACTGAGACATCTGCATCTCAACCTAAACAGAAGAAACGCAGACTGTAGAAAGTACAAGAGCCATCACCACCACCAGCTGCCACAGCAGAACAGTCGGATATGCCAGAACACACACAAACAGAACAAGACGAAGAAGCACAACAGGCAGCAACAGAACCAATAGAAACTCCAACAGCAGAAGTAGCTCCTGAGTCAAGCTCCCATCCTTATCAAGAGAAAGATTTCTCTCCAGCCAGAACACCAACACCCTCACCTAGCAGAATGGAGAGAATCAGCGAGGATGACGAGGAAGGAGAATCCGCAGATGAAGCAGAAGCAAGGAAACAACAAGCAGAGAGTGTCATCAATCTACTGGAAAACGAGGCCGAACATTCTGTCATGCAAGAGTTTCCTGGAATCAACATGCTTCCAGAGAGTTTGGGAGCAGCAAGACGCGTCAAATTTTACTTACTGGTCAAGGACAGTGAGTACTATGTATTTTATGCACTGCTCCAGCTCAAAACCATTGATGAACTAAAGAAGGAAGAAGCAACGCTACTGAGTCTACTTCAAGTCACCACCATCCAAGAAATCAGAGCAGAATACAAGCAACTCATCTAAGACCTTATGAAACAAGAGGCAGAGAGTTTGAAGATTGATCTGCCACCAACACATCCTGAAGTCCAGATGGAAGAAGCAGCACCGACAGAACAACCACCACAACCAGAGCAGGGCGAAGCTTCATCCAAGAAACCTGCCAAGAAAACGCCTATCATCGACCTTGACTCAGGTGATGATGAACCAGCAGGCTAGAACATTGGTGGAGAGCCCAGCAATGAAATTTACACACAAGGAGCTGCACAGAAGCTGAAGAAGCACATCAATTTCTATACCATGGAGGAGATTCTGGAAAGAGAACCCAAAACCTTCAACAACTACCAACTTGATAATCTGATCACTCTTCGCGTTGAAGATCAGATGACTGATATCTGTAACACTCTTCAAGAGAAAGCCACCCAGATACTCACAGATTTCAACCAACATCAGAAAGAGTATGCCAATGACATGGATGAAGATCTCCGAAGGAAACTCAGAACAGTCAGGAAGGAACTTGATAAGAAGATTGATGATGACAGATCAGCAAACGAAGCAGGACAATCCAAGATTAATCTTCGCCTGACTGGCATAGAAGAAAAAGCTGAAAAAGCCACTAATTTAATAGCTGATCTTCTGGCAAAACAATCAGAAACCATTGCTGCTGCTGTAGGACAGAAAGGCACTCCACTTGCTGCTCAGTTAAAAGAAGATACTGATTTATCCATCCATTCTCAATTTGCCAAATTTGAAAATGAAAAATTTGTGGAGCTGATGCAGAAACATCAAGTGGATGTGTTAAATAATCTTCTTTACCCGAACCCAGAAGAATTTGAAGTTCAGAGCAACCGCATTACTGCTGTGGAAGAACTGCAAGAGACATATGACAAGACTATGTCCACGATGAACAGCAGGCTCGAGTAGAAACTAAATGCAACTGACCAGACAGTCAATCTGTTGCTCGGGTACAAGGCTGACGCTGAAGAAAGAATGGAGAACATGTCAGAGGAAATTACCTCGCTTCGCGCACTCATCCAGACTCTTTTTGATGATGCCGAAAAGGGGGAAATCACGAGTGAAAAAGGCAGCAAAGGAGGCAAGAGTATCGCTACAACAGAGAAGGAACCCGAACAAGCAAGTACTGGAACAGAAACACCTGTGTTTTCAATGGAGAAACCAAAGGAAAGACCTACCACTCCTCCAAGGCCAGACCCTACTCTGCTCGGACCAGAAACAGCTCAACCAACATCTCAAACTCCCATGGACAGAGGCAAGAAACCAGTGGATGAGGGAGATCAAATTGCCGAACTGTTGCTGTTCGGTGTGAGCATGGATCAAGCATGTGATCCAGTGTTCAGAGCGCAGTTCTACAAAGAACAGGCAGAGAGGGAGAGGAAGCTAGCTGCTCAGGAGGCCAAAGAAAAATCTTTTCAAACTCCTTTCTCCTCGCCTTCATCTACAGAACGCTCACAGCAACAGTCATCCCAATCAACCACTCAGTCCAAAAAGAAGAAGAAGAAACCATTCTCCTGGAACCTATCATTGCAAAAGAAAACACCAAATGATACATGGGTTCCAGAGGGTGACCAGAATGATTGGGAAAAGGTCAAGCAAGGCTTTATTTTAAACAGAAACTTTTTGAAGGAGCCTACATACTCAGAGTCTACCCCGAATGAATATTTTAATCGATATCTGGAGAATTTTAGTGACCAGGGCCTCATACAGAGGATCAGAATGGCTGCTTCTGATGCCAAAATCCATCTCAAGACCCCAGAGAAAGAGTTTATGGTCTGCCCAACAATACCTGGAAGCAACATACCTGACAAGACTTACATTCTAAATTACATCAACCAGCTGGCAAAGATCAAGGGTTACAAAATCGATAATCATGACCCGAACTATGCCAGAGTAAGAGATGGGATCTATGAGAGCATCCAGTTGGTATCTGATGCACATAGAGAGAAAATGAAGAAGGGCGGAGCAGCCAGATGGTTTTCTTAGACAGATTCTTATTCTTATATTCTGTTTTTGCTCTCTGTTATTCTCTGCTGACCACCTGTACTTATCAATTCATATATCTATGAATGTGGAGTTTTCTGGAGACAAAATCTTTCTGTGTCATTGTTTTTCTATTATTTACTGTTATTTAACTTAAATAACAAATAGCTAATCTCTCCAGAACATGATACATGTTAATTACGCTGATTAAGTGTGGTTTCGACATCATCAAAAAGGGGGAAATTGTTGGGAACCCTACAAATATTTTAAAGTTTTGATGATGCTCTCTCGAAAACACACTTGGTATTATTCATGTTCTATATCATTTCAATTTGGTTTTTATAGACCAGGAAGTTGAAGAAAGCTTCAACCAGTAAGATGAAAGATGTCTCTGACAGAACGCTAATGCAAGTCAACTTTAACAGAAAGTTGAACCAGAAAGTTTCAAACAGAAAACAGAACCAGCAACACTTAGACAGAAAGCTAAACCAGCAAATCTAAGCTACAGAAAGCTGAAGCAAGTCTATGCAACAGAGAGTTGAACCAGCAAGTCTCGAACAGAAAGTTGGAGCAAATCAACTTTAACAGAAAGTTGTTCAACCAGAAAGCACTCAACCAATACTTAACCAGAAAGTACTTAAACAGTGCTTAACCAGAAAGTACTTAACCAGTGCTCCACCAGAAAGGCATTAGAACCAGAAAGGGTGTAACAAGAAGGTTCCAAAACAGAAAGAGTTGAACCAAACCTGTCAATTATGGTAACAGATCAATAAAGCTATCTCTTACCACGTCAATATTAAAGTTCATCCATCAAGAATTGGAAAGAGAATCACTGATTGATACGAAGAAGGAAAGTAATCACAGTTGATCTGCTTTCCATTCATAGAAGATTCAGTCAACGAACCTACAAGGAAAGAAGAGACATGATTGATTGGCAATCCACAAATCAAATCATGCCAATCAACTAACGGCTAGAACTTCAAGATTCAAGCCTATATATGTTTGGAGATTTAAAGGCTGAAGATTAAGAGCGATACATTACTGGAAAATTCTCAAGCAATCCTATCTCACATCAGACAAAAGCTTCAAACCGTTCGTGATCGAAATCACACCTCGATTCAAGTCTGTCTTATCGAGAGAAGAAGGAGATCTTTGCTAGCTAGTAGTTTTCTAGTGGATTAACGTGAAGGGATCCTATTTTACAGTAGTTTTTCTGTAAGTTGTAAAGGGACACGACCTTTATTCGTGCATAAGTTTCAAATCTAGTTTGTAATTGAAACTTGTGGCTCGTTCTCAGCGAGTATAAATAAGAGAGTATCCTAGTAGTGGATATCTAATCCAGTTTGGATTAGACCGTGGACGTAGGGGGTTTCCTGAACCACGTAAAATAACTGTGTTATTTACTTTCTGCATTTATATTCCGGTTGTTTTTTTTTTTTTTTTTACTATCTGTCACTCTCATTCAAACTGCATTATTAACCAATCCTCTCTATACTCGACTAAGATTTGAAAGGTTTTCTAATCAAAGAGCATCGACAAAATCCACCATTATTCCGCACACAATACACTGTTAGAAAATAAGATCACTCTTACTTTCTGCTTTGTATCACTCACTTGAGAGATTCTGCTTGGACAGAACAAGATTCATTTGTTAGTCAATCTGGTCTGTCACGTTGAGCAATCTGTAAATCCAGAAAGCTTAAGTCTCTCTGTTTAAGTAGTCAAGTAAACTGAAAAGTTTGTATCTGGTGTATTCCCCCCCCATACACCAGACCTTGCTCTTTCAGGACCAACATCAAGAATAATAAATACAGATTTAAAATTGATTAACGTTGTGTGCGGAATATGGTGGTTAATGCTCTTTTTAATGTGAAAACGTATTCTTTCTTGAAGATATTATCAACCAAGATTTAAATGCAAGGGTATGAGGAAGATGATGATGAAGTAAAATAAGAAATAAAGAACACAAGCAGTTAACGTGGTTCGGGATAAACTGTCCCTACGTCCACGGTTCGATCAAGTATAGATTGATAACTTTACTAGCTTTCTCCTTTCTTTTTACTCGTTGAGTACGAGCCACAAGGATTATCAAATCTAGATAACTTCTTGTGATTACAAATCTTCTTTCTAAGAGTGAAAACTACAACCTTAGAAAACAACTGGATCAAATCTAGATCCTAACTTGGGGTTTTGTTGAAATAGTTTTTCCAGAAAATAAAACCTTCAAAAACTGTAAACACTACTGAGAATTCTTGATGGTTGGAAGTGTTTTGAACTTTGAGTGCTTGAAGATTTTAGCAGAGTAATAGCAGAATAATAGCTTGAATTCCCGTACTTCTTTCTGGAAGTGAAGGCGGTATTTATAGCCTCTTTGAAGAAACTATCCGTTGGAGAAGAAGATGTCCTTCTTCACAGGATTAATAGCTGCATTAAATGCATGGCAGTGTTTGTTGAGACACGCGCTGTCAAATGAGAGTTGTTCCAACTTTCACGCGATATCCCAGTGTATTGCCATACTGGGAATGATTCACCGTACTGGAATTTTGATATTCTCGTACTTCATTCCTTAAAGTATGTTGTTGATGTGACACTACACTGAGTGGTTGACTTGTGATAAATTTAGGTGTGTCGGCAGTCTACCGTAACTAAAATGTGGATTAGCAGCTCGCTGTCTTAAAGCAGGTGCATATCGTTTCCTCCGATAGTTTAGACTCGAGCCGTCCACATAGTTGTTTGTTTCTTGTTTTGTTTTCTTGATCTGTTGAAGAGGTTGGTTGGACAGATCGCTTTTGGAATACGATCTGTTTTAGTGCAGCTCGCTGCTGTTGCTTCCAGCTGCAAAACAAATTTTCCTATACAGCTAGATTGACAGATGGTAATACTATTATCTATCTGCACTATTTATATTTGTAGCTGTTATGAATGCTAGGACTAGAAAGGGTAGATCACTATAAGTAAGTTTGAAAATTCAAAACTTCCTTTTACAATGTTGATCTAATAAAATCTAGTCGTAACAGATATCTTAAATCAACATAAGGCAGGAGACAGCGAGCTGTTAAACTGTGAACAGATCCAATTTTCGATCTGTTCAAAGTTTAACTCTTGCTATCATTACAATGAGTTTAAGCCTTGAGTAGAAATAATTAATGTGTCCAGGACAGCTAGAAAAGAATAATACAGATAGGAAAATCAACACGATCTGCTTCTTTTAATTACTAGCTGTTCCTTAATAGATAATTTTTTGATTTGATTTTTTTCGATTTTCATTATTTTTTGGTTTAATTACCGAACCGAACCATGCTAACCACTATATATACTTACAACAAGCACGACTTCACCAAATTCTCAATTTATTGGAAAAAGAAAAGCAATTACTAAAACTTTTAGTTTTATTTTAAAATAATTTTTAATGTAAGTTATTATCTACTTATAAGTTATCTTGATTCTATTTTTTCTTTAAAGAATTAAAAGTTTTAATATAATTGACCAATTTAGTGATTCTTGCCCTCCCCTGTCAATCCATTTTCCTAATAGTAAAGTTTGAATTCAGCCTAGGGTTCCACCAGGGCAGTGGTGCAATTCGACGACAAGGGCACAACCTTGCATTGAGCCTCCGCCTCCGTCGCCCGAGTCGGCCACAGATGTGGCCGAGGAAAAGAATGTTGTCCTCATACCTCCATTGAAAAATGAGATAAACCTCAAAGCGTTAGACCACATGTATTAAGAAATCTTGCAATATCTTTGAAGCTATCTTCTTGCAATATTGCAGGGGATACTGAATCAAGCAAAATTGTGCAGCTGTGGAAGAAGAGCGTTCGGTGGTTGTCGGAAGCCTCGGAGAAGTTCTACTTCTATTCCTACTTGCTCGGGACAGGTAAAGTTCTTCGAATTTTACATTTTTGTAACTATTGCCGGTAATTAATTTCTTGATTAATTCTATACAAAATCTGTTTTAAGTTCATTACTTGATCTGCGTTTGATTTTGCTGGAGGCTATTGTAAGACCTCAATGTTAAGATGTTAATATTTGGACATAATGCCTTAGTAAATGTGCATTTGATTAAAATAGTAATGATATAATCTTTATGCGAACTGGATCTAAGCTTTTCTTTTACAGTTTATGATGCCTATTTAATCTTCTTGTGTTGCTACATCTTTTTCAGATTGTTGGATCTGCACCTGGCTTCCCTCATGGAATTATTGACCCAATTGAGGCATGCTATTGTCTATTTAATGATTTCTTTTGCAACTTGAACTTCTTTTGCTTTGAAGAAATCCTAACTTTGCGTCTCTGTATAGGAACTTGGTGACTTAGCTCAATCCCATGGGATTTGTTTGCATGTTAACCTTTTGCTGTGTGTAAGTGGTGATAAGCTCGGTTGAGTTCCTGCAGAGGCATATCATTTATATTTACCACAAAAAGTTGGTTTTCAACCATCATATATATATTGTTGTTTCTGGTTTCTTTGCCTCCTACTTACAGTACCTGGAACATGGCTGGGCTTTCCATAATAAGTAGAGACTAAACTTACAATCTATAGTTGCCATATATTATCTGTTAATGCATCTCTTTCACTGAACTGTTTCTGTGAATATTTTGTAACTTGGGAAAATATGCTTTCAGATTTCTAATATATTTCTTTTATAAATGTTTTTGGATAATTAAGTAATTAGTAGATGTGATTTTTTGTTATCTTTACTATGGTCTTTTTTTTTCCTGAGGTATCATTTTCCCCTCTTTCTTTCCTTGATTTTATTTAGTTTCTGATTCTCAGCTAACATCATCCCTCAAAAAAACTAACATTAAGCCGATCAATGATCATATCTGAAGGGCCTTCAAGATGTTCAATGCGAAGACGCAAAGGAAAGGGAAAAAGACACTTACCTGGATTCTAGCTTTTTGTAATTTTAGGTTTATTTATGTTTGGGACCATATAGCTTTTTGTAATTTTAGCTTTTTGTAATTTCAGGTATTTATCAATATACTTGATAAATGCTTTGTATTAGTTTCTGGCACTCTTAGTTAGCTAACATGAAACTCTTGCTTCTCAGGAAAGAACGAATCATATCAAAATGAGAAGTTCATGCGTGGCTGTCGTTTCCTTGAAGCAGAGCTACAAGATATGGATCGAGTTTTAGCTGGCAGGTAAACTTTTAATGTTATTTATGATGTATCTTTTACTACCCTGCTATGAACATTATATTGATTGTATGCCTCATAATTCAACTAGTGTTTTCTTATGCACATTAAGTAGAAATTTGAGTACTACCGTTTGATTTGGTTAGATTGAGATAATTTCCTTTTTATCAACTTTAAATATGGTAGTTGAATAATTCAAAGAGTCTTTTAGATGGGGTGGCAATGTAGTTTAGGCAGTTTGTTAGAAAATAGTTGTTTGTGGGGTATAGCTTTTAATTTACTTTTCTTGTAATGTTGTTCTTAACATTATTATGGCAATATGCATAATTTAATGACAAAGTTGACATGTTGTTTTTGTTTTCTTTCTTAACTGATAATACTTGTTAATTTGCTTCATTTAACATATACATCTCTTGTTTAAATTCTTATTTCGTTTTATTTTGTTCATTACCAGGAAACCACTGATCAGGCTAGGTGCTAACATGCCGGCTCGAGCAGAGCGCGTTGCTCGGAGGAGTGGAGGAGTCAGCAATATGAGGTCCTCCCACAGTGGTGAAATATACGAAGTAGTTCTCTACTTTGGGGTCATCGACATTTTACAAGACTACGATATCAGCAAGAAGATCGAACATGCATACAAATCGTTGCAGGTTGATTCAACCTCAATCTCAGCCGTAGATCCAAAGCTATATTCCAAAAGATTTCAGGATTTTGTTGGGAGAATATTTATAGAGGACAGGTGACACCAATTTGACACAAGTCCAAATCGGTAACTTTATGGAGTGTTCTTAGGCAAACGGGGACGAGCAACTGCCACCTAGGACACCAAACAAGCACAGGCAGCCAGCCAGCCAACGTGAGGTTGGTGGAAGCGAGCTAAGATTTTGCAGATCAGCCATGGTTGTAGCTTGCTTGTAAGTTGTTTTGTACATTCAGATCTGGGAGGGTTAAATATTTTTGGGTTTTTTTGCAGTGCCATCAAAGTGAATATTCTCAATATGAGATTGACGAGGTTCGTGAGGATTGGGCGACCATTGTGATCAATGAGGTTAGTAAAATAACTCATTCAATTTTATTTCTAAGTACTTTCCACATATTTAACTAAAAAAAAAGACTCACTCTAGCTCGATTTTCTTGTAGATTGACATGTGAACTGACAATATTGCTTTGATCGATGAAGAAGTTTGGTGATTTTGGGCATGGTGATTCAAACTTCTACTGCTTTGGGTCCGTGTACTAGTTGAAGTTACATTAGTTAAGGTGGATTGAAATATTAACCCAAACTTTTTAGTATTTTGTCATTTTTATTTTTATTTCCGTGTACGAAGTTGAATATTAGACAATTAATGCATATAAATATTTTTAGTACGTGTATGAATTCTCTATTTGGCATTGTTTTATTTTGTAAAATATATTGATGAAACCAAAATTATTAAATACATGTTAATTAATGAAAAAATACGAAAATGGTTAAATTTATCAGATTATAGATGACATTAAATTAATGTCATCTCATGAATTATAGATGACATTCTGAAAAAGTCATGTATTGCACCTAAATGTGTCAACTTCTCGCTTATAAATGATATATTTTTTTAATATAGATGACATTATATTGTGTCATGTATTATAAAATAGATGAAATTAATTTCGTGTCATCATTTAATAAAATAATGTCATCTATGAGCGCATACATCACACGTTTTCAGTGTCATCTATGAGCGACGAATAGATGAGACAGACATATTTTTTACCCTCATACATCACCCTGATTTAATGTCATCTATGAGCGTTTTTCTAGTAGTGGATCAAATTTAGTGTAATTATATAATCTGCTTTCTTTACCTTCTCTTTAGAACCTAGATATGTTTAGAAAGAAAGAACCTATCATATTCAGTATAAAAGTCTTCAAAAGCTTCTAAGTGTTCTTTAGTTCAAGATTAATAAACTCTTAACTTAAGAGACACAATCAGACATATGCTTTAAACATAGAACCATAAGAAATCATGTTAGCAAAACATTTATACATATTCTTATATTTTCAGAATTTCAGAACATAGAACCTATACTTATACCTTCAAATTCAGAATAGAGATATATATATATATATATATTATCATTCCAGAAAAATTCCTACACCATTTACAGACTTTAGAACATAGAGCTATATTTAAATATTCAGATTCAGAACATAGACATGCTTTTAGAAATTAGGTCTCAGATTTAGAAACCTAACTCAGAGCCTATAAAATTTCAGAAATAAAACAATAAAGACTTAGATTCAGAAATTTCAATCTAAAATAGAACTGAAAAAAGACAACAACTTTACTTTATAATTAGCAAGCTCACAGATTACAGACCACAATCTCATCCTCATGAAACCACTAAAATATCAATGATGAAAACAAAACAGATAGCAAATTAAAACTAGCATTATCCAAAAGCTCATAACTGATTCCATAATTTATAAGTCATCCACACAGAGATAAGAACATGCATATTACATAATTCGAAAATAAAAATAAAAAAAGAAGATTAAAGCTTACCAGTGAGGTGCCGACAGCAGCAGTCCAGGGGAGTTCCGGCGAGCTCCTCTCCGAACGGCCATTCCACCTAGAGCAAGAAAGAAGCTTAAAAATTTGTCTTCCACTCTACCCAAACTAATCGAAATATACAGATGAGATTTCAGATTTGAATCTCATATTTGAACTAGAACTTTTGCCAAATGTTTAACACAAAATTTAAAAGGAGATTTAGAACATGCAGTAATGCTAAGATGTGGAATTAAAATACAAAAATAAATAAATAAATAAAATAAAATGAAGAATCAGTAGCAACTTTATAAAACGAATTCTGAAATTATAGAACTTTTGTCCAAGAACCCAAATTTAACCAATCCCAACACCAAATTGAACATGCAGATTCTCACGATCCAAACTTAAAAATGCAGAAATAGAATAAGAATAAAGGAAATTAGATTCCACCTTTGAGTGGGGTAGCGCCGGCTGCAGAACTTCAGCGAAGCTGAGGGAGGCCGAGGAAGCAGCGTTTTTACCGGTCCTGTTTTAGAGATTTAGGATTGAAATTAGGTTGGAAGAAATAAGTTAAAAGCTATAAAAAATTTTGAAAATAAAATATATGAATCTGAAACCTAAGAATCTATAGATTTGGACATTGAAGTAGATAAAGAAAATACCTTTACCTTGGGATTACGGCAATGGAGCTTCGGTGAGCATTCCTCCGGAAGCACGCGCGAGAAGACTGAGAGAGGCAGAGAGAGAATAGAGACCAAGAGCAGAGAGATAGACAGTGGCGACAGAGAGAGGCGAGCTCCGGTGAGATTCTGTCGTCTGAAGAAGAGGGGCGTCGGCAGCGGAGTGGGATAGAGAAAAGAGAAGAGAGACAGAGGGGAAACAGTGAGAGGCAGGGAGAGGCAGAGAGAGACCGATAGAGAGGAAAGAGAGGGGTGAGCGGTTTTGTGTTGTAGTTAGGGTTAGGATAGTTTTAAGTCTAGATCGAGTGGGCCGGGTCTTAGAAGGGTTGAGTGGGCCTGTGTTATAATTGATTGGGCCGAATTAATAGAAATCAAACTGGGCCTGAATTAATTAAGTGGGCTGTAGGTATTTAATTAGTGTGGGCCGTAGAGAATTATAAAACGGGCTTAGATATAATAGATCAAAATGGGTTCAGATTTAATTCTTACTAGTATAGGCAAATTTTCATCTCTTGGGCCAGATTATTAATTAAATTAATTGGGTACTTAATATCTAAATTGAGCATGAATAATGAGATTAATTGAGATGTTTAAGTTATGTAGATAGTAGGTGTTATTTTTCTTAAATCTTAATAAATTCCTAAAGAATGTTAATTAAAATTAATATTATCCTATAAGTTTTAATTAGAATTTTAACTTGGGATTAAATTATTTCAAGTAAATTATCTTAAATAATTATAGTACCCATTATTAGGGTAAAATAAATAAAAATATTAAGGATTTAGTAAATCAAATATTGATTTAAAATCCTACGAAAATAGTTATAGAAATCTCTAAGTACTCGAATATTAGTCGTGTAAGAAATTAAAATAATTAATTAAATAATAGAATAATATTTCATTTTATTTAGATGAAATAAATTATATAATCACGATGAGTATCTTTTTTGTAATTACGATTAAGGTTTAGCGAAGGGAAAGCACTAGACGGTAAAGATTCAGATCTTATTAAGCAAGGAAGCGATTCAGGTAAGCTTTTTTATACAACTAAAATTATGTGTGTTGTATCAGTTATTATTTCGTTTCAAAAAGATTTTGAACTTAAATTATGTGAAGTATTGTCTTGCCAAAAATATTTATATTTTTGTATGATACATATCTGATTCAACTATTATAATCGAATTCGGGTCCTAGAGAATTGTTATCTATCTCGGACTATTGTAAACCGCGACCGTGAGTCATCTAAGTGGGTTGGCCGGTCATGTGTCCGTGGAAGGTGGCCACCTTCCCGACACACAGAAATACAAATATGATTGATTACTCCAGAACTTAGACTGCGCAGTCGAATTTTAAGAATCACAAAAGAATTTAGTGAACATAGGCTTCTTTAGAGATGAAATCCCTATGTCTCACTGCGTTATGACAATGACAATTATATTAGTACGAATGCGATTTCGGCATGTGTCTACTGAGTATTTTTGTACTCAGCTCTGCATGTATTTTTAAATGTGCAAGTTGAGCTGTGATGTCAAAGGGGAGTGCTCAGCGATGGTTTTTGTCGAACTCAATCAGTAGTAACTCTTAGGGGTTTACATGTCTTCATACATATAAACTTAGAAATTGATCCAGTTTCCGCTGCAAACACTCATTTCAATATTCAGTATTTCTAGATGTTAAAAATAATGACGTATGTATTTTGGTATCGGTTACTTAGTACCAAATTTCGTATATGAATCCTTATTTATCGAAGCACTTATCATATATTCACCTTCGAGTTAATACTCATTTCCTTATCAATTTCTATATTTCATCCCTAAGTCACGGTTATACTCATCGTTACTATACTTAGTGAAGGTGGGTCGTGACAGAGTGGTATCAAAGCAACTAGTGCTCTGAACCCGAGAGTCTTTTTGAGTTTCAAGTCTAGTATTGTTCCACTAGACTAATGAACGAGTCGACAAAAACCTAGCACTCCCACACATCACGCTTGACAAGAAGGAGGTAAGCATCTCATTTAGATGTGAATGCTTTGTTTATAAAAAGGGATAAACATATTCCTTTACTTTGATTTTAGAATTATGAAACTTAAGTTCTTTCCTTTAGAAAAGAGAACTTAGACGAGAACTTTAAAAAAAAAAAGAACGAAAAGAACCAGAAAAATGAGAACATCCAAAACTAATGCTAAGCCCAATTACGATAAAAACAAAAAGGAAAAATCTTTTCTTTCATAATAAATCAAGATCACGGCTACGATCCGATAAGTTATCGTTTCTACCGTTAGAATCTAGAAAAAAAAATTGTTAACTCGATTAATAATGATATAATTATCGGTGAATAATAAATCATAAGTTTAGAATACTCAATAATTCTATAATGGTAAGCATACCATACTAAAAGACTTTACGAAATTTTAACCATTAACCCAAAATGTTGACATCAACCAAAAATGGTTTGAAATTCAACTATATTATTATAAATTAAGACTAATGCATAAAGAAGCCTAATTAAGAATTTTCTTTCTTTCCTTAGATGGCAAGAACGATGCGTACTGCACGTAAGAGGATATCTCCACGAGCTTGCCCAGCTACTATACTGAGGGCATACCAGACCTATGCCCCGTGCATAGGGGACGACCTTGGTGAGTTTTTGTCACACTTCCGGAGGATGTGGGAGGCAGCAATGCCTCATCGTGTGCTACTGGCATGGACGGAATCATGAGGTTGATCCAGCTACTACCGACTGACTGGCAGGGTTGGGCGAGGATGATATCTGGGGACTTCATTCACCCCGTCGGCAGGAGCTATGATTGGGAGGGAGACTTTCCGAGATTTGTTGCCACTCTCCACTTCTACTATGATGCCTTCGGCAGCGCACCCATGGGACCCTACATCCGTCCTGGAGATCTCGTACCTATTGGCGATGTGCCGACTATGTGGGCTCCACTGCTGCCTACATTTCTCCCTACTGGTGTGATTCCACTGGCTCCGATGCAGAGCTTTCTGTATCCACCACATTCACCTGAGATTCAGGGACGACATGACATTGAGGCGGGACCATCTCGACCGGTCAGAGAGATCCGACCACCGTCTCCATGCCGTAGAGCACAAACTTCATACCCTATGTCCACCTCAGCTTTGGGGCGACTACTGAGAGCTACTCGTGAGACGCCGATGGTAGGGGCTAAGGGCAAGGCCCTAGCTACATCTAACTCAGAGGACAACTACACCCGAGTCGAGCCTTTATCGACAGCCACTAGCATGGATTCCCAGAAGAGGGGACTGTCTCCAGATGCTAGGACCTTTTATGCTGACCTAAGGCGTAGGATAGCTGAGCTGCGGAGGCCATTGAGGGGAGCAGGAGATAGAGATGAGAGAGATGAGCATGATGTTGTAGAGGATCCAGAGGAGGATCCGGAAGAGGAGCAGGGATGTCATTCTGACCGAGACCGTACCGACTCGACAGCTCACCCATAGTGGGGTGATCTTGTGCTGTCTTTTGATAGGTGATGTACTTATCATAAACGAATCATATGTATAGACTGTTCTGATTTGATTATTTTGTTAGTTCTAGATGGAAATGTTGATCCTACGAGGACCGTTCCGTAATGCTCTTAGATTCTCTTTTGTTAGCACGGATTCACATGTAGTACGTGTACCATGACTAAGTACTTTTGTGATGCCACGTAGGATGATGAGCATCATGGCATGTACTTGAATAGTACATCTTTTGGATATGATTGTATTGAAGTCCTCGTGGAGGCATGTTTCAGATGTTGTATATATATGACGACCCTAGCGGTCTTTGCAGTATATAGAACCGTTACAATAGTAGATATATATATTGTTATGTTAATTAACTTGGAAATTGAAGAAAATATATTAGAAATTAAAGATTTTCTCTATATTCTAACTTGTAATTGTAAAGTAAAGAAAATACCATAATAATATAAAAATTTTAACTTAACAGAATACCACCGAGAAGAGTTGGACGCCCAAGAGGCAGAGGTAGAGGAAGTATAACACCCTAACTCTAATAATAATTAAATAAACTAAATCCTTTGTTAACACATTTGAATGCGAAAAACTATATAATAATTTTCTTTATATATAATATGCACAACCTAAAAGAAATAACATTTGAACTTAAACCAACATATTCAAACTTTAAATATACATATATCATGATAACATTTCATGATCCAGATCGTAATATATAATCCGACCAAAAACTATAAGATAATATTTCATAATATTTCCAAAACAAGTACTGAATATGCATGCATAAAATATAATGTACAAAAACTGATACGTCATTCGACATGCCACGCATCTCCGTACTTAAGTACCTGAAAAAGTTAAAGTGGGGCATGAGCATACATAAAGTATACTCAGTGTGGGATTTTATGCTAACATTGTTTAAGTTAGTAAAACGGTAAGCACATACGGTACCATGACATAGCATGACTGATTCGCACTGTGAATAATCAAGGACTGTGACGTCCTGAACCCTATTTACGGGATCCTGGCGACATAACATAAATATTGCGCAATAACTAGAGTGAGAGCAAAATGAGGCAGTTTTAAAACGGCCCTACTCATCACCAACTGATTTCATAATCACACATACGGCAAAACACATAATATTAAAATGTAAAATGGACAACAATAATCAACTGCATAACTGAATTAGATCACCACACCTTAACCTCGAGCTTGAACTGAAATCGAGCAATTAAAATTTCAACAACGTCTTAGTCGGGTCGCACCTAGTCACATAATATTAAAATAATTTATAAGACATAGTCTAAACTTATAAAAAATAAATATATTAAAGTAAATTCTTATTGAGTCTCATTATTATTATTATTTAAATGTTCTTAATTAATACATTGATTATTAAACTAAGTTTCTAAATCTGACATAAACAAAATTAAGTATGATATAGATTATTATTTATTAATTATGAATATTTAATTAAAGAGCTAATAGTATGATTCTTGTTTCTAACGAGATTAACAAAATAACTAATCTAATACTAACTTAAGCAAAAACTTAATAAAGTTACTATTTAGTCACCTAATTTAATTCCGTAATAAGTAAATGAGTAGAAATACAAATAATTAATTATAAAACAACTTACTGCCATGATTTAATACAAAGGCCCAACTAAACAAAAACAAGTATAAGACTCTTAACCTATTAGCTTAATTAAAAAGAAATCCAACTAATTTACACCTTACACCAATTAATTTCCGAAAGGCCCATTATTAAAAATAGACCCATAAGAAATAAAAGGACATTGTTATAAATGCTACTCTCCCATTCTCAAATTTTTCTTTCTTCCCCCAATTCTGCAGAAAGAAATTTACTCCACAAATTATCATTTCTACTTCCTTTCTTCCACCATTTCTGACGAGAATTACTGTCACTATGCCTCCTTATTTCTCTCTCAAACTATCCCTATCATCATATTTTACTCTCAACCCCCATTCTTCTCTATCTATACCATAGCCAACCAACCACAGCCCGGAGCCGCCGAAACCATCACCTTCTTCTCTCTTCCACCGTCAACTACAGTAGCCAGAAAGAATCCAAACTCGAACTCGCTCTCACTCAACAACAAGATCCATTTACTCACCCTCGACTCACTCAGCACAATCAAGATTCATTTTTTTTATACTACTGGAAGGGAAAAACATTTAATTTATTTCTTATGTTATTTATTATTATTCAATCTCTATAGTTTCTTTGTAAAATACGTTCGTGTTCTTTATTATTGATTCCCTGCTTCTGTGAATAAAGAAGATTATTGTAAATTGAAATAATTTCAGAAAAATAAGGAGAAGTAATCGAATACTTACTCTCTGGAGAGATTGCCTTAAAGAAGAAATTCTTTGATTGTGTAGGTAAAGGGTTTGAATGAGAGTTGTTGTTCTGTTTATATCTATAAATCTATATGTATATACTGAAGGTTTATGTTTTTAAGAGGCGGTGTAATTGAGTATATTCTCTCAAAATATCTCCTAATATTTATCTAATTATAAGAGGTAAAGATTGTTCAATCAGAAAAAAAAAATTGGAAATAAGGGCTTATATATAAAATCTTCCTCCAACTAAATGTTTCAATTTCGTAAAACTAGTTCAAATTATAAATTTAATAAATGTATTTATCACTTTGGTCCAACACTATCAATTCATAATATGACCCCTTAATTATAATTTACTTGTGCTATTATACTAGGGGCCTCTAGATGGCCTATGGACTATATATATATTACAACTTTATACCCAGTAATAAGTTCTTAAATTAAAATTTTATTCACATCTATTAAACTAAGGCGCGACCTTGACTACAATAAAAATAAGTTTGACATAAAATAATTAAATATCATAAGTAAAATTCATATAAATTTGAAAATATATAAATTATAGTCATTTATTAGGTTCGGGTTGTGACAGAGGTCCAAGAATTGTTGAAGAAAGATATGAAGAGCAGCGAGAACGAACCCCACCCCTCCCACCGTCTGAACGTAGAATCGAGGAACTATTTTTAAGACAGAACCCACCTGTTTTCAACGGAATGGGAGATCCAGCTGAAGGGGAAGTTTGGGTGCGAGCCCTAGAACGCATCTTTAACTTTATGTGTTGTACGGATGAAGAGCGCATGACTTGCGTCTCATTTCAACTGACGGGATCAGCAAATTTCTGGTGGGAAGCACGTAGAAAGACTATGACCCCTGAACAACTAGCAAACTTGACCTGGGAAGACTTCAAGACGGGAATATATGACAAATATATCCCTAAAAGCTATCGCAAGAAGAAGGAGATGGAATTTTACAATCTAAAGCAAAGAAGAATGACTGTGACAGAATACGATCGTGTGTTATGTGATATGGCACGATATGCGCCAGAACAAGTAGACACGGACGAGAAAATGGCTGAAAAGTTTTGTGCCGGTCTGAGGCACGAAATAAGGATGGCATTGGCAAGCCATGGTGGATTGCCTTACACTGAATCCCTCAACCGAGCTCTTGACATTGAGGCTGCTATGCCAGGAGAAAAACATACACCTACTGCAACACCGATGTCCGCCCAAACACAATCTCAAGGCTTTAAGGGAAAGCGTAAATGGGAGGATAACCGGAACGACTCCACTGCGAAGAAACCATGGGAAGGACAAGCACGTTCCCAAAACTTTGGAAGACAGAACCCGACTGTCCAGAAAGGGAACTATCCACAAAAGTTTCCTACTTGCCCCAAGTGCAAGAAGATGCATGGTGGAATATGCAAAGCAGGCAGCGAATGGTGCTTTGTGTGTGTCCAGAAGGGTCACTTTGCGAACTATTGTCCTACTAGACAACAAGGAACAGGCGGAAGGTCTAGCCAGACAGCGCCAAATCAGCATGTTCGAGCAATTCAGGCTCAACCCCAGAAACATCAGCAACCTCAGCAGCTACCACCACCCCGACCACTACCACCTCAGTACCAACAACGCCAGCATCAGAAATAGCTACGACAGGCCAGGGCTTATGCAATGAAACTGAAACAGCCTGAAGGAAATCATGGAAACCTGACAGGTATGGGCACCCTCCTCAACACACCAGTAATTATTTTGTTTGATATTGGAGCGTCCCATTCTTTCATTGCTAAAGCATGTGTAGAGAACTTAAGACTGAAACTAGAACCAGTAGAGACAACTATGAGAGTTTCTTCACCTTTGGGAGGAACTACAACTCTCACACATTCTTGCTCTAACCTAAGCTTGGATTTAGGATCACTTAAGGTTTTAGCAAACAACCTTAGTGTAATATCAATGAACGACGTGGACATAATCTTAGGAATGGATTGGCTAGTTGAAATCTATGCCATGATCCTTTGCAAGGAGAGACAAATATCTTTCAAAACCCCAGGAAAAGAACCCACAAGCTTCCACGGGATTACCATGAACCAGAAGAAGGCAGTTATCTCAGCACTGCAAGCTACGAAGCTAGTAAAGAAAGGATGTTCAGCATACTTGGTTTACTTGAAGGAAGAAGTAAAGGAAGAAAGAAAGCTGGAAGATGTAGCCATAGTACGGGAATACCCAGATGTATTTCCAGACGAACTACCAGGATTGCCACCAGATAGGCAATTAGAGTTCACAATTGACCTGGAACCAGGATCAGCTCCAATATCCAAAGAACTTTATAGGATGTCCCCTAAAGAGTTAGAAGAACTCAAGATACAACTCCAAGAACTGTTGGACTTAGGTTTCATTAGATCCAGTGTATCACCTTGGGGAGCACCTGTGCTTTTCGTCAAGAAGAAAGATGGAACCCTGAGGATGTGTATAGACTACAGAGGCTTGAACAAGTTGACACTCAAGAACCGATATCCCTTACCCAGGATTGACGACTTGTTTGATCAAATTAAGGGAGCATGTGTCTTCTCAAAGATAGATTTGAGATCAGGATACCACCAACTGAAAATCCGACAGGAAGATGTTCCTAAGACTGCTTTCCGAACCCGGTATGGTCACTATGAGTTCATAGTGATGCCTTTCGGATTAACCAATGCACCTGCAGTATTCATGGACCTGATGAACTGTGTGTTCCACCCATAACCCATACCTCGACAAGTTTATCTTGGTCTTTATAGATGATGTTCTTATCTACTCGAAGAGTAAAGAAGAACATGAGAAACATCTAAAAATCACCTTAGAAACCCTCAGAAATGAGAAGTTCTATGCTAAATTCAGCAAGTGTGAATTTTGGCTTAGTGAAGTAATTTTTCTTCGACACATTGTGTCATCTGAAGGAATCAAGGTAGACCCCATCAAGGTAGAAGTTGTACGAGAATGGAAGTCACCAACGACTCCTAATGAAATCAGAAGTTTCTTAGGATTAGCTGGATACTATAGGAGATTCATCGAAGGATTCTCCAAGATAGCATGACCGATGACACAACAACTATGAAAGGGAATCAAGTTCAAGTGGTCTCCAGAATGCGAATCCAGTTTTCAGCTTTTGAAAGAGAAGTTGACTACTGCCCCGATACTGGCAGTCCTAGAACCGAACAAAGAGTATGTAGTCTACACGGATGCATCTAAGAATGGATTAGGTTGTGTCTTGATGCAAGAAGGAAAAGTCATAGCATATGCATCACGACAACTAAGACCACACGAATTGAATTACCTAACTCACGATCTGGAGTTAGCTGCCGTTGTGCATGCTCTGAAAATTTGGAGACACCACCTCTACGGAGTTTGATGTGAAATTTTCACAGATCACAAGAGTCTCAAGTACTTTTTCGAGCAGAAAGACCTTAATATGAGACAAAGAAGGTGGCTCGAATTAGTGAAGGATTACGATTGTGGTATAAATTATCACCCGGGAAAAGCTAACGTAGTAGCTGATGCCCTAAGTCGTAAAACTTCCTCAAAGCTTGCATTTCTTCTAACCTAAGAGAAATAACTCATAAAGGAGTTTGAGAAAATGAACTTGGAAATTTTACCACGACCCGAGAAAGTGGAAGAAATTCTTGCCACTTTAGTAGTAGAACCTGACTTGAGAAGTAAGATCTTAACTGCTCAAAGGAATGATGAAAAATTTGAGAAGATACGTTTGAAAGTGAGGAAGGATGATGCTACAGGTTATCACGAAGAAGCTGATAATGCTATCACCTTTGAGGGAAGACTATGTGTCCCACATAGTGAAGAACTCAAACAGGAACTCATGAGCGAAGCACATGATACACCGTATACCACCCACCCAGGGAGTACGAAGATGTACCAGTATTTAAAGAAGAAATTCTGGTGGGACGGTATGAAGAGAGATATCGCATCATTCGTAGAGAGATGTTTAGCTTGCCAGCAAGTGAAGGCCTTACATCAATGACCTTAGGGCAAATTGCAACCATTAGAGATTTCGGAATGGAAATGGGAGCATATTGCTATGGATTTTGTGACCGGATTACCGAAATCTAGACGAGGAAACATTGCCATTTGGGTAATCGTAGATAGTCTCACAAAATGTGCTCACTTTGTGCCTATAATGATAACTTATGGGTCAGACAAGTTAGCTCAGTTGTATGTTCGTGAGATCATACGGTTACACGGCGTACCAGTGTCAATAACCTCGGATCGAGACTCAAAGTTTACACCCAGATTCTGGATGAGTCTCCAGAAGGAGTTAGGCACAAGGTTGAACTTTAGTACCGCATTCCACCCTCAGACTGATGGACAATCGGAGAGAACCATTCAGACTCTAGAAGACCTGTTGAGAACAGTGGTTCTCGACAGTGGTGGAAGTTGGGAAGCAGTACTACCACTAATTGAGTTTGCCTACAACAACAGCTATCAGGCGACCATAGAGATGGCTCCATGTGAAGCACTATATGGAAGGAAGTGTAGATCGCCACTTTATTGGGACGAAGTAGGTGAAAGAACGATAGTAGGTGATTTTGAAACCTGACTTGACCTATGAAGAAAGACCTGAATCTATATTAGATCAGAAAGTGCAAGAACTTAGAAATAAGTCAATCAAGTTGGTTAAATTGTTGTGTAAACATCATGGACAAGAAGAAGCTACTTGGGAGCTTGAAGATAAGATGAAAGAGAAATATCCCGAGTTATTTAATTAGAACGTACAAATTTCGAGACGATATTTTTATTTAGAGGGGGAGAATGTAATGTCCCGCTATTCTACTAGTAGTTATTATGTATTGAAAATCGGGATAAGAAAATTTCGTTATAGAAATTTAAAATATCGATTATCTAATTGATATTAGTAGCTATGATTCGTGCATATTATAATTATTAGAGTAATGATAGATATTATGTGAGTTCGTTTCGAGTTAATTAGGTTATTCAAAAAGACGAAACTAAATAATTCTTGCGGTGCATAATCGATAGTTAATTCGATAAGGTAATTAAAAACTTATGCAAAGACAAGACAAATATTTTATGAATGATGGTACTTTAGTTAGATATTAATTATTTACCTAAAAGATGTTATAACAAAGTAGTAGTATATTTATATACTATAGAGATGTATATTACTTGTATTGATAAAGTGATGATGCATGAAAGGGATTATTGATTTATTTATATTAGATAATTGATAAATTAATTCAAAATATTTCAAAGAAAATATTAATGTTTAACAAGATGATTATACAATTATATATATATATATATCTTATAGAAGTTTGGATATAATTATTCAATATCATCTTAAATACTAACTATAATTAACCTATAGTATCTATTATATAGATAAAGCAGTATGTATGTTGAAAATGATTATTTATTTGCATAATATAGTACATAAATAATAAATAAAACACACACACACACACATATATATATGTGTGTGTACAGTATGATGCAGGCATACATATAACATAGCCTTAGAGACTGATTTTGATATGCCATTGCAGTTGAAAAAAAAATACAATAAGAAATAAACTTAAACAAAATAGTAAAGAAATAGGCTTGAAGACCTATAAATGCAGAATACAGATTTGGCAAGAAATCAAATCTGTAAACAGAGATATTACATATTTTGTAGATATGAATCTGCAAAGCAGTTTACATCTTTTGTACTACATATTTTTATAATAATACTACAAACACAAATAAGACAAATAATAGTAATAGAATAAACTAAAGAAAAGAAATTAAAGGAGTTGCTGGAGAAAGTCTTCAGCAAGGGAAGAAGCAAAAGCAACGTTACTCCCCACCCTGCTCCAACCTGCAATACAGATAATAATTAGCAAGCCCCATAAGTCAAGAGTTCAGAGATGCACATAGATAATCTAGTAGTAAAGGGGCATATAGACTAAAAGTTATAACTGAAAACATGTATTGGTATGAGCCGGAAGATATTTCAAAGATTTTAAAAGCAATACTCAAGTGCCTACATACATAAAACATTACGTATTCTTAAACCATTTTATATAAACAACTAGAAGCTCCCTCATACCCAATTTAGAAATCAGATTCACTCATACTTAGCACATTCGGAAAAGCTTTCATTCCAACAAAGAAGCATCCAAACCATTCAAATCCTAAGGTGTAAGGTATACAATTCATACTTTAAGCTTTACTTTTTGGAACTTAGTTCAAAACATTCTTCTACTTCTAAACTATGTTTCAGAAACTATAAGATTAAATTTAGTGTAATTATATAATCTGCTTTCTTCACCTTCTCTTTAGAACCTAGATATGTTTAGAAAGAAAGAACCTATCATATTCAGTATGAAAGTCTTCAAAAGCTTCTAAGTGTTCTTTAGTTCAAGATTAATAAACTCTTAACTTAAGAGACACAATCAGACAGATGCTTTAAATATAGAACCATAAGAAATCATGTTAGCAAAACATTTATACATATTCTTATATTTTCAGAATTTCAGAACATAGAACCTATACTTATACCTTCAGATTCAGAATAGAGATATATATAGATATATATATTATCATTCCAGAACAATTCCTACACCATTTACAGACTTTAGAACATAGAGCTATATTTAAATATTCAGATTCAGAATATAGACATGCTTTTAGAAATTAGGTCTCAGATTTAGAAACCTAACTCAGAGCCTATAAAATTTCAGAAATAAAACAATAAAGACTTAGATTCAAAAATTTCAATCTAAAATAGAACTGAAACAAGACATCAACTTTACTTAATAATTAGCAAGCTCACAGATTACAGACCACAATCTCATCCTCAAGAAACCACTAAAATATCAATGATGAAAATAAAACAGATTGTAAATTAAAACTAGCATTATCCAAAAGCTCATAACCAATTCCAGAATTTATAAATCATCCACACAGAGATAAGAACATGCATATTACATAATCTGAAAATAAAAATAAAAAAAAGATTAAAGCTTACCTGTGAGGAGCCGACAGCAGCAGTCCAGGGGAGCTCCGACGAGCTCCTCTCCGAACGGCCATTCCACCTAGAACAAGAAAGAACATTTACAATATTATTCAGATTTACACATCAAGAAGCTGAAAAATTTGTCTTCCACTCTACCCAAACTAATCGAAATATACAGATGAGATTTCAGATTTGAATCTCATATTCGAAGTAGAACTTTTGCCAAATGTTTAACACAAAATTTAAAAGGAGATTTAGAACATGCAGTAATGCTAAGATGTGGAATTAAAATGCAAAAAAAAAATAAATAAATAAAAAAAATGAAGAATCAGTAACAACTTTATAAAACGAATTCTGAGATTATAGAACTTTTGTCCAAGAACCCAAATTTAACCAATCCCAACACCAAATTGAACATGCAGATTCTGAAGATTCAAACTTAAAAATGCAGAAATAGAATAAGAATAAAGGAAATTAGATTCCACCTTTGAGTGGGGTAGCGCCGGCTGCAGAACTTCAGCGAAGCTGAGGGAGGCCAAGGAAGAAGCGTTTTTACCGGTCCTGTTTTAGAGATTTAGGATTGAAATTATGTTGGAAGAAATAAGTTAAAACCTATAAAAATTTCAGAAAATAAAATATATGAATTTGAAACCTAAGAATCTATAGATTTGGACATTGAACTAGATAAAGAAAATACCTTTACCTTGGGATTACGGCGATGGAGCTCCGGTGAGCATTCCTCCGGAAGCACGCGCTAGAAGACTGAGAGAGGCAGAAAGAGAACAGAGACCGAGAGCAGAGAGATAGACAGTGGCGACAGAGAGAGGCGAGCTCCGGCAAGATTCTATCGTCTGAAGAAGAGGGGCGTCGGCAGCGGAGTGGGATAGAGAAAAGAGAAGAGAGACGGAGGGGAAACAGTGAGAGGCAGGGAGAGGCAGAGAGAGACCGATAGAGAGGAAAGAGAGGGGTGAGCGGCTTTGTGTTGTAGTTAGGGTTAGGATAGTTTTAAGTCTAGATCGAGTGGGCCGGGTCTTAGAAGGGTCGAGTGGGCCTGTGTTATAATCGATTGGGCCGAATTAATAGAAATCAAACCGGGCCTGAATTAATTAAGTGGGCTGTAGGTATTGAATTAGTGTGGGCCATAGAGAATTATTAAACGGGCTTAGATATAATAGATCATAATGGGCTCAGATTTAATTCTTACTAGTATTGGCAAATTTTCATCTCTTGGGCCAGATTATTAATTAAATTAATTGGGTACTTAATATCTAAATTGAGCATGAATAATGAGATTAATTGAGATGCTTAAGTTATGTAGTTAGTAGGTGTTATTTTTTTTAAATCTTAATAAATTCCTAAAGAATGTTAATTAAAATTAATATTATCCTATAAGTTTTAATTAGAATATTAACTTGGGATTAAATTACTTCAAGTAAATTATCTTAAATAATTATAGTACCCATTATTAAATTAATTGGGTAAAACAAATGAAAATATTAAGGATTTATTAAATCAAAGATTGATTTAAAATCCTACGAAAATAGTTATAGAAATCTCTAAGTACTCGAATATTAGTCGAGTAAGAAATTAAAATAATTAATTAAATAATAGAATAATATTTCATTTTATTTAGATGAAATAAATTATATAATCACGATGAGTATCTTCTTCGTATTTACGATTAAGGTTTAGCGAAGGGAAAGCACTAGACGGTAAAGATTCAGATCTTATTAAGCAAGGAAGCGATTCAGGTAGGTTTTTTTATGCAACTAAACTTATGTGTGTTGTACCTAGAGAATTATTATCTATCTCGGACTAGTGTAAACCGCGACCGTGAGTCATCTAAGTGGGTTGGCCGGTCAAGTGTCCGTGGAAGGTGGCCACCTTCCCGACACACAGAAATACAGATATGATTGATTACTCCAGAACTTGGACTGAGTACTTTTGTACTGAATGACAATTATATTAGTACGAATGCGATTTCGGTATGTGTCTACTGAGTACTTTTGTACTCAGCCCTGCATGTATTTTTAAATGTGCAGGTTGAGCTGTGATGTCAAAGGGGAGTGCTCAGCGATGGTTTTTGTCGAACTCAATTAGTAGTAACTCTTAGGGGTTTACATGTCTTTATACATGTAAACTTAGAAATTGTTCCAGTTTCCGCTGCAAACACTCATTTCAATATTCAGTATTTCTAGATATTAAAAACAATGACGTATGTATTTTGGTATCGGTTACTTAGTACCGAATTTCGTATATGAATCTTTATTTATCGAAGCACTTATCATATATTCACCTTCGAGTTAATACCCATTTCCTTATCCATTTTGTTGGTCCCGCAAGGTTTGGTGTATGGGGGGGG
>JAPKLX010002381.1:3061-13531 GCA_026898415.1 Leonotis leonurus
GGTTTGAGACTCTCTGATTTAGCATTCTGTCTTGAGACTTGCTGGTTGAGCTTTCTGTCTTGAGACTTAGCTTTCTGTTCCAGCCTTCTGCTTGAGACTTGCTGGTTTTAGTGTTATGTCTCTAATCTTAGTCTTCTGCTCCAGCTTTCTGTTCCAGCCTTCTGCTTGAGACTTGCTGGTTTTAGCATCTGTTCAAGACATCTTCTATCGTTCTGTTTGAACCAGTTTCGACTATCTGTTATGTTGAAACCAAATAGAAGGTACAGAACATGTATTATATCAAGTGTGTTTTGAAAAACCATCATCAAAACTAAGAAATGTTATGGGGTTCCCAACAATTTCCCCCTTTTTGATGATGTCAAAACCACACTTAGTAAAAACAATGTTACTTGTATCATGTTCTGGACAAACAGGTTAATTTGTTATTTAAGTTAAATAACAGTAAATAACAGAGAGATAAGAGAAACTCCAAATTCATTGATGTGTGAATTGTTGAGTACAAAAGATTGACAGAAAAGACAGAGAGACAAAAGACAGAAGATACAAAGGATTTGTCTAAGAAAACCATCTTGCAGCTCCTCCCTTCTTCATTTTCTCCCTCTGTGCATCAGAAACCAGCTGGATGCTTTCATAGATCCCATCTCTAACTCTGGCATAGTTAGGATCATGGTTATCTATCTTGTATCCCTTGATCTTGGCCAGTTGGTTGATGTAGTTAAGAATGTAAGTCTTGTCAGGAAGATTACTGCCTGGTATGGTTGGGCAGATCATGTACTCTTTCTCTGGAGCTCTTATATGAATTTTGGCCTCTTCTGCTGCTGTTCTGATTCTCTTTATGAGGTCTTGATCTCCAAAATTCTCAAGGTATCTGTTGAAATCCTCATCTGGAGTTGCTTCAGAGTATGTAGGCTCCTTCAAAAAATATCTATTCAAAATAAAACCTTGTTTCACTTTCTCCCAGTCAATCTGATCCTCTTCTGGAACCCATGTATCTTTGGGTGTCTGTTTCTGTAATGACAGGTTCCAGGAGAAGGGTTTCTTCTTCTTCTTTTTGGACTGGGTGGTTGATGCAGATGATTGTTGCTGCGAACGCTCTGTTGATGAAGGCGAAGAGAAGGGAGTTTGGAAGGATTTCTCTTTAGCTTCCTGGGCAGCCAGTTTCCTCTCCCTTTCTGCCTGTTCCTTGTAGAACTGCGCTCTGAACATTGGATCACAGGCTTGATCCATGCTCACTCCAAAAAGCAGCAACTCTGCTATCTGGTCCCCTTCATCTATAGGCTTCTTGCCTTTGTCTTTGGGGGTGTGAGATGTAGTTTGAGCTGATTCTGATCCTAGAAGAGTAGGATCAGGTCGTGGAGGTGTGGTTGGTCTGGGTTGAGTTGCGGGTACAGGTGCTTCTTGTGCTGGTGTTTCTGTTCCAGCATCTGCTGCTTCTGTTAAGCCCTTGCTGCTTTTACCTCCCTTTCCTCCAGAGATTTCCCCCTTTTTGACATCATCAAAGAGGGTATTGATGAGTGTACGTAAAGAGGTAATCTCCTCATTCATCTTCTCCATTTTTGCCTCAGCATCTTCTTTAAAACCAAGCAGATGGTTGATTGTCTGATCAGAGGCATCAACTTTCTTCTCTAACCTGCTGTTCATGGTAGACAGAGTTTTGTCATATGTCTCCTGAAGCTCTTCTACAGCAGTTAGGCGATTGTTCTGGGTTTCAAAGTCCTCTGGAGTTGGATACAGAAGGTCATTTAGGACATCGACCTGGTTTTTCCGCATCAGCTCCACAAATTTCTCTTTTTCAAAAAGAGCTAGATGGGAGTGGATGGACAGGTCTGTGTCTTCCTTGAGTTGAGCAGCGAGTGCAGTTCCTTTCCTTTCAACAGCTGCACTGATTGTTTCATCTTGTTTGGCTAGCAAATCAGCTAGCAAGGAAGTGGCTTTTTCAGCTTTTTCATCAATTCCAGTCAGGCGTAGGTTGATTTTGGCTTGACCTGCTTCAGTTGATGCTCTGTCATCATCTATCTTTTTATCCAGCTCTTTCCTCACTGTGCGAAGTTTTCTTCGGATATCTTCATCCATGTCGTTGACATACTCTTTCTGATGTTGGTTGAAATCAGTGAGTATCTGGGTGGCTTTCTCTTGCAGTGTGTTGCAGGTTGCTGTCAGACAATCTTCAATTCTCAGTGTAATCAGGTTGTCCAGCTGGTAGTTGTTGAAAGTCTTGGGTTCTCTTTCCAAGAGTTCTTCCATGGTATAGAAGTTGACATGTTTCTTCAACTTCTGTGCAGCGCCATGGGTATAAATTTCATTGCTGGGCTCCCCGCCAATGTGTTGACCTACTGGTTCGTCTTCACCAGAATCCAGGTCAATGATAGGTGTTTTCTTGGGAGAATGTCTTGTTGAAGTTTCTGCCTGTGCTGGTTGATGGTGCGTGGGAACAGATTCTGGTATCTGGACCTCAGGTTGTGCTGTTGATAAATCGACTTTCAATGCTGCTGCCTCCTGCTTCATGAGGTCCGAGATAAGTTGGTGATATTCTGTTCTCACTGCAAGAACTGTGGAGACTTGAAGGAGGCTCAGCAGCGTTGCTTCTTCCTTCTTGAGTTCATCAATTGTCTTGAGCTGAAGCAGTGCGTCAAAGACATAGTACTCGCTGTCCTTGATCAGCAAGTAAAACTTGACGCGTCTTGCTGCTCCCAAACTCTCTGGAAGCAGGTTGATTCCAGGGAACTCCTGTAGAACAGAGTGTTCTGCTTCGTTCTCCAGCAGATTGATTACACTTTCAGCTTGTTGTTTCCTGACCTCCTCCTCATCTGTTGATTCTCCTCCTTCTTCCTCCTCTTCTTCACTGATTTTTTCCATTCGAGGTGGTGAGGGTGTAGCTGTTCTAGCAGGGGAGAAATCCTTCTGGCTTGTTTCTGGTTGTATCTCCTCTGCTGGAGTTTCGGTTTGTTCTGTTGCTGCTTGGGATATTTCTTCCTCATGTTCTTGAAAATCAGATTGTTCTGCTGTTGCTGCTGGTGGAGAAGTTTCCTGGACTTTCTGGAGTCTTCTCTTCTTCTGTTTGGGCAGAGGGGCAGAAGTTTCTGTTTCTACAGAACTGCCTCGCTTTCTGGCTCCCTTTTCTTTCACCACCTTCTCCTTCTTTTTCTCCACACCTTTGGTAGGTGGAACCCATGCAGGGTTGGAGCTACCCACTTCAAGTGCTGCTGCTTTATGGACTTCATCTGGTATTTTGTTGAAAAATTGAGGTGCCAGTCCCAAGTACATCTCTAAATGGTGCTGGTCTTTGGGAATTGAGTGAGTGATGTTGTACTCCTCAGCATCATCCCACACTTTCTGCTTGAAAAACTTCTCAACCATAAGGCTAATCTTTGAGGAGTGTCGCAGGTTCCTCCTAACTTCCACAGACGTTCCTCTGCCTCTGCTATCCTTGGTATATGTCACCAACTTGGCTTCTTTAGCCATCAATTCAAAAAGAATTCTGCTCCAGTTGACTCGAAGGTTGAGAACAACCGCTGTGAGAATTCTGAATTTCTCAGGTGTGACTTGATCATAAGTGCCACTGTGGTTGAGAAAAATCCTTTGAACCAATTCCAATAGCAACTTGAATCCCGGTTGAAGCAGAGATCTCTGAAACATCCTTCCAGTGTAGGAGATGGGTATCACCATCATGATTTCCACAGCTTCTTGGAGTTGTTCAGAGGTGATATCCTCTAGGGTCAATCCTTCATCTTTCAACCTGTAAGCCTGGTTGATCATCTCTATCACATTGTAGGGGGTTTTGCTAGTACGGTCCCCAATCGGCATTAAGACATTGGCTTCAAAGCCATGCTTGTCATTTTGCCATGTCAAATAGAAAGAAGCCACTTGCTTTCCCAGAAACATCTTGGGATGTGAAGTGACAATGTTGCAAAAACCTTTGCAGCGTGAAACTATAGCAAAAATTTCTTCGAGCTTTCGAAAACCATGTGTTTCAAGAACAGCATACGGTTCAGGTGAGAGAAACTTCTGAACCTCGGCTACGTGTTGCAGAAAGAGTGAAGTTTGGGGTGCCATAGTTGAGCGCAAAAATAGCTTTGGAGAATTGCAGAGAATTTGGGAAAAACTTAAGTGCTTAGAATTTGGAGAGTGCTCAGTGCGATGAAAGTGAAGGTGAACAGTTTAGAGAAGATATCGCACATATATATAACAATAATAAAATAAAATTGTAAGTAATTCGAAGAGTTGAAAAGATTTTCTCCCTTTTTAGATTTTTCCCGCTTCAAGATTTGTTTTGCCGCCTTTCCTTGCGTGAGATGAACGCTCTAGATCCTAGGGTCTATATGCGAGCGTGTGCGTATCTCTCACTTTTGGCAACTTTCCTTTTTCCTGTTTCTTGCAGGGATTTCCTCGATCCCAGTTCCCAAGGTTGTGCTAATCATGATAAAAATAGAAGATTTATTAAATCTAGGGTAAAAATATCTTTTACAATTCAGTAACCTAGGAGAGTGACGTCTTTCATCTTGACGCTTCAATTTCCTTAAAAGTTCCCCCTTGACTTAGCATTTAAGAAATAATTTCACATGGCTTTTTCATCAATTAATTGATAAAATTATGCCACGTGTATTTTATTTCAGCTGATCTTTCTGTCATTCTTGTAATTAGCTTTCTGGTATTAGCTAACTGGTAGCCTTCTGGTCATGACTATCTGGTAGTCTTCTGGTCTTGACTATCTAGTAGTCTTCTGGTCTTGACTATCTGGTAGTCTTCTGGTCTTGACTATCTGGTAGTCTTCTGGTCATGACTATCTGGTCGTCTTCTGGTCATGACTATCTGGTAACCTTCTGGTCATGGCTATCTTGTAGTCTTCTGGTCATGTTCATCCAGACTGAGTAGTCCAAGTTTTCCACATAGCATCTTAAATCTTTCATCTGGTAATGCTTTAGTTAAGATGTCAGCACGTTGGATGTCTGTATGAATCTTCTCAATTTTGATGTGTTTTCTCTCTACATGATCTCTAATAAAATGATGTCTCACATCGACATGTTTGCATCTTGTGTGGAGTACTGGATTCTGTGTTATAGCTATGGCACTTGAGCTGTCACAGAATATAGGTATCTCCTTTACATCAATCTCATAGTCTCTTAATTGCTGTTTCAACCAGAGTATCTGTGCACAACAGCTTCCAGCAGCCATATATTCTGCTTCTGTGGTTGATGTAGCAACAGATGTCTGTTTCTTTGAAAACCAAGATATCAACTTGTTTCCAAGAAATTGACACGTTCCAGAGGTTGACTTTCTGTCCAGTTTGCATCCTGCATAATCTGAATCAGAGTAACCTGTAAGCTCAAAATTATCATCTTGTGGATACCAGAGACCAATATTGGCTGTGCCTTTAAGATATCTAAGTATCTTTTTGGCAGCTTCCATGTGTGATTCTTTAGGATTGGCTTGATATCTGGCGCAAACTCCAACGGCATATGTGATATCTGGACGGCTTGCTGTAAGGTATAGCAGAGAGCCAATAATTCCTCTATATTGAGTAATATTTGCTGGTTTTCCTTCTGGGTCTGGATCTATCTTTCCATTTGATTGCATTGGAATTTTTACTGTTCTGCTATCCTTCATTCCAAACTTGACTAGCAGATCGTTGATGTACTTTGCTTGATTAACAAAGATACCATCTGGTAATTGTTTTACCTGCAGTCCTAAAAAGAAATTCATCTCACCCATCATGGACATCTGGTATTTGTTCTTCATTAGTTCTGCAAATTTGTCACACAGGTAGGGAGATTGTGATCCAAAGATTATGTCATCGACATATATCTGGACCAGCAGGATATGTTCTTTGACTTTGATGACAAATAGTGTCTTGTCAACAGAACCTCTTTTAAAGCCTGATTCCAGTAAAAATGTGGATAAAGTTTCATACCACGCTCTGGGTGCTTGTTTCAAACCATAGACAGCTTTGGCTAGTCTATATACTCTCTGGTCAGGATTTTCTTCTTCAAAACCAGGTGGTTGCTCAACATACACTTCTTCTTCAAGTATTCCATTAAGGAATGCACTTTTAACATCCATTTGGTATACTTTGAATCTCTTGTATGCAGCATATGCCAGAAATAGTCTGATTGCTTCCAATCTGGCCACAGGTGCAAAGGTTTCATCGAAATCGATACCCTCCTGTTGATTGTATCCCTTTGCAACAAGTCTAGCCTTATTTCTGACTACTTCTCCATTCTCATCTCGTTTGTTTTTAAATACCCATTTTACACCTATCACTCCTTGATGTTTTGGTCTGTCAACCATATACCAGACTTGGTTTCTTTTGAACTCGTTGAGTTCTTCTTGCATAGCTATGACCCAGTCTGCATCTCTAAGTGCTTCATAGGTGTCAGAGGGTTCAACACGTGATAGATAACAACTGAGAAGTGCACTTTCTCCATGCATTCTTCTGGTTCTCACTCTATCTGTTGGGTTCCCAACAATCTGTTCAGAAGGATGATTTTCTTGAATCCATTTCCTTCTGCTAGACATCTCCTCTTCTGATATCTCATGTTCTGGTTCATCTGTTGGGTCTTCAAATTCTGGATGAGAAGTTTGGAAAGGATTTTCATCTTCTGGTTCTTCTTGATCATTATTCCAACCATTAGTATTGCTTGATTCTTCTGGTTGATCTGGTTCTGGTTCATTAAGATTATTTTCACCTTCTGGCTGATTGCTCTCTGGTCTAATCTGTTCTGTTCCCCCTTGCTGTGAGCTTGCCGCTTCAGCATTGTTTGGAACTTCAACTTCATATTCTTCTGATGTATTCCAGATTAGAATATCTTCTAACAGAATCCCTTTTTCTTTCTGATTCTTGTTCTGGATTTCTTTCTGGTTTATGTTCTGGTCTTGTGTTTGATCAGCATCTAGGTCTCTGTCACTAATAACAGATTCATCAAAAACAATATGAGGTGTTACTTCCACAATGTGAGTTCTCTTGTTAAAAACTCTATAGGCTTTGCTAACATCAGAATACCCTAAGAATATTCCTAGATCAGCTTTGCTATCAAAAGTTTTCAACTGAGATTTCCCATTATTGTGTATGTAACACAGACAGCCAAAAGAACGAAAATAATGAATCCTGGGTTTTCTGTTGTTCCATATCTCGTAGGGTGTCTTCCCATGTCTGATGGTGACAACTGATCTGTTCTGGGTGTAGCATGCTGTATAGATGGCTTCTGCCCAAAATTTCTTTGGCAATCTGGTTGCATTTAGCATAGTACGAGCTGTTTCTTTTAACGATCTGTTTCTTCTTTCAACTACCCCATTCTGTTGAGGTGTTCTGGCTGCAGATGTCTGATGTGTAATTCCCATCTGGTTGCAGTAATCCTCAACTTTCTGGTTTAGAAATTCTGTTCCACGATCTGTTCTGATTGTGGTAACAGAAACTTCCTTTTTCTTGGTAATTTTGTTGAGAAAGTTTGGCAGCTTCTCCAGAGTTTCTTTCTTCTTATGCAAGAATATTACCCAAGTAAATCTTGAATAATCATCAATGATGACTAGAGTATATTTCCTACCATTTATGCTTAATGGTTTGACTGGACCAAATAAGTCTAAATGTAGTAATTCTAGTATTCTGGTTGAGCTCTGGGCAGATTTGCTCGAAAAGGATGATCTGGTCTGCTTTCCTGCTTGGCATGCTTCACAAACGTGACTTTTGTCATAGACTTGTTCTGGCAATCCTTCAACTAGTTTCTCTCGTGCAATCTTATTGATTGATTTGAAGTTGAGATGGCTTAATCTTTTATGCCAAAGCCAGCTAGTTTCTGACACTGTCTTTGTGACCAGACAGGTCTCTATCTGGTTGTCCCATTGCACAATATATAATCTGTCTTGCAATTTCCCGGTAAGGAGTATCTCATCTCCTTCCTTGTTCTTAACCAAACAGTTGTCAGCATTGAAAACCATCTGATTACCATTGGTACAGAACTGACTTACAGAGAACAGATTGTGGCTGAGACCTTCAACATATGAGACATTTGAAATGGTGGTCTTGCCTACTTTTATGTTTCCATATCCTCTGGTATATCCTTTTGAATTACATCCAAAAGTGACATGAGGTCCTGGTTTCTCTATGTAGTCTGATAGTAGATTCTTGTCACATGTCATGTGTTTTGAACAGCCACTATCAATTATCCAGATTGTTCCTTTTGCAATCTTGCTTCTTCTTGCAGCCTTCTGGTCCTGCAATTAGATAAGCTTAGCTACCCTTTATTGTCTGGGTGCTTGGTTATTAGCAAAGATCCCTTTTTGAATCCAGAATAGCTTTAAATTTGGAACAGTAATGTAGCTTGTGATGATATTCCCATTCACATCAACAATGGACTTTGAGTGAAGAACAGATGGATGATATCTCTCTGATCCTTTGCTTTCTGCTTTCTTCTGTGATGTCCTGTTGACTTTAGTTTTGGGCTGTTGTTTAGATTCAGTGTAGTTAGCAGGATATCCTTTGATTTGATGATATTGTCTGTTACCATCTTGCTTAATCATCATCTTCTGGGGAAGATCTTTCTTATTTTTCAAATTTATTACTTGATCTGGTATCTGTCTTCTTTCTGGTACGAATTTCATTGGACCTGCTGCTTTTTCTGTGTGACCTGGATATCCTAATCCAGAAGTTCCCTTTTGCTGCATGTTAATTAGCAGTTTAGCACGTTCATCACTCTTGTAGATCATTTCTTTTCCTTTCTTGATCTTCTCTTCAGCAATGTTATTCCTATTTATAAGATCTTTGACTTTTGAGTTCAAGGAATGTATCTCACTGTCTTTGCTCTTGATCTGTTCTTCCAGAACATTGATGTTAGCAACAAACTTAGTGTTTGCTTTACTCAATATCTCTTCAGTTTTCTTCAATCTGTCATTTTCTTCAACAACCTCTCTGAAAAGTCTCTTGATACTTGAGTAACTCTTGAACATCTCATTAACTTCATCCCAAGAATATTCATCTTGATCTTCTGTTTCCTGTTCCAGATCAGTATTATTTGAAGAGTTAGAGTTGCAGGAATTTACCTCTACATCATCTAGACCGTTGTCTAGTCCTGCAAAGCATTCATCCCAGTCTTCTTCTTCTTTAGCAAAGAATGCTTCATCATCTTCTGTTGAACTATCAGATAGATGGCTTGAGCTGGAATCATCTTCTTCCTTTTCTTCTGCTATCATAGCTTTACGTTGAGCTTTTAGCTTTCTGTCCCTTTTTGCTCGTAGTTCTTCTCTCTGACTTTTGGATAGGTCAGGACAATCTGTCTTGAAGTGTCCTGTTCTTCCACAACCATAGCAAGTATAGTCAGTAGGATTAATGATTTTACCATTACCTCTTCTTTCTGTTTTGTCATCAGATTGTTCTGCTTCTTTGTTCTTCTGGTATCTACTCTTGTTGTCTTTGTAGAACCTTCGATACTTTCTTGATCTGACTTCCATCTTGTCCATTCTCTTAGCAATCAATGAGAATTCTTTCAGTAACTTATCATATCCTCCTTCTTCTGATGCAGTAGATGAAGTTGATTCATCTGTTTTGCACTTCGCTTTGAAGGCAGTCTCTTTCTCCTTCTTAGTGCTAGTTTCATTCTTCTTGCTGGAGGAATGATCTGTTCCATGTATCCTTCTGATATCACATTCATGGACAGCTAGATGATCAAATAGTGCTTCTACAGACAGATCATTGAAGTCAGCACGTAGAGGTTGCATAGCTGAATAGATTTCCCAGCTTGGTGGTAAAGCTCTAAGAATCTTGAGGTTCTTCTCTCTCTGTGTGTACTTATCCTTTTTGAAGGCAGACACTTCAAGTAATACTTCAGTGAACCTGTTCTTCATTTGTTCAATGGTTTCTCCAGGCTTCATTTTGAATTCATCGAACTTATTACATGCTAGGGATAGCTTGTTCTCGATCATAGCTTCAGATCCTAGGCTGAGATCTCTTAGTGCTTCCCACATTTCTTTGGCTGTATCAAGATCTTGGATCTTGGCCAGATGAACTCCTTTCACAGTACTGGAGATAACTCCTTTAGCAAAATCATCAAGGTTTGCTTCTCTTCTTTCTTCAGAAGTATACTTTCTGGGGTCTTTCAGTACAGTTTCCTTGACTGCTCCTGTTTCAGTGATACGAGTGGTTTCTTCTGTAATAGCCAAAGGTCCTTCTTCTATTACCTTCCACATCAGGCAGTGATGAGCTTTGAGACACATCTTGATTCTGAAGCTCCATTCTCTGTAACCTTGGATGGAGAATTCTTCGCATGCCCTGATAACAGATGATTCCATAACAGATAGTATGCAGATGATGAGAAGATTTTCTAGATCTATTCAAGTTGACCACGCAGGTATTAACCTTGTGAAAACAAAACAATGGTCGTATGAACCACTGCTCTGATACCACTTGTTGGTCCCGAAAGAGCAAGGTTTGGTGTATGGGGGGGGAATACACCAAATGCAAACTTTTCAGTTTACTTGACTAAA
>JAPKLX010001946.1:6470-16477 GCA_026898415.1 Leonotis leonurus
CTCTAAATACTCGATTAAGTTTTCAAAAGATTTTCTTAACAAGAGCATCGACTAAGTCCACCATTATTCCGCACACAATACATTGCTGGAAATTAAGTTCACGCTTACTTTCTGCCTTGTATATCTCACTTGAGAGATCTTATTTGGATAGAACCTAAACGATTAGATAATCACTTTGTTCTATCAACTTGAGCAATCTGTATTTAAGAAAGCTCACATCTCTCTGTTTGAAATAGTCAAGTAAACTGAAAAAGTTTGCATTTGGTGTATTCCCCCCCCATACACCAAACCTTGCTCTTTCGGGACCAACAGAGATTCATCGAAGGATTCTCCAAGATAGCTAGACCAATGACTCAACTCCTCCAGAAAGGGATCAAATTCAAGTGGTCGCCAGAATGCGAGGCTAGCTTCCAACTGCTAAAGGAGAAATTGACCACTGCTCCTGTGCTCGCAGTCCCAGAACCCCACAAGGAGTACGTAGTCTACACCGACGCGTCCAAGATCGGGCTAGGGTGTGTATTGATGCAAGACGGGAAGGTGATAGCTTATGCATCCTGACAGCTCAGGCCACACGAGCTCAATTATCCTACCCACGATCTGGAGCTAGCTGCCGTCGTACACGCCTTGAAAATCTGGAGGCAAAACCTCTACGGAGTTCGGTGCGAAATTTTCACAAATCATAAAAGCCTCAAATATTTCTTCGAGCAGAAGGATCTCAACATGAGGCAGAGGAGATGGCTTGAACTAGTAAAGGATTACGATTGCGGCATAAACTACCATCCGGGTAAGGCTAACGTAGTAGCCGACGCCTTGAGTCGTAAAACATCTTCAAAACTGGCTTATCTCCTCACTCGAGAGGCAGAACTCATAAAGGAGTTCAGCAAGATGAACTTAGAAGTTTTACCACCTCCCGAGACCGTAGAAGGAATTCTTGCTACTCTAGTAGTCGAGCCCGACTTACGGAACAGGATTCTGGAGGCCCAAAGGACAGACGAGGCTTTAGAAAGGATCAGACTCCAAGTGAGAAGGAACGAAACCCCGAATTATCAGGAAGGAGCTGATAATGCCATCACCTTCGAGGGAAGGCTATGCATTCCGAATGATCCAGAAATAAAGGAGATAATCATGAGTGACGCACATGACACTCCCTATACCGCTCACCCCGGGAGTACGAAGATGTACCGTGACATGAAGAGGAAATTCTGGTGGGAAGGGATGAAACGAGACATAGTGTCACAGCCCAATTTCTTAACCCTTTCTTAGTCAAGAGATTAGACCATGACTCACTTAACTTAGAAATAACTCTAGCAAATGATGTTTGGTTGCAAAGAAACTCATATAAGTTCTCGCGTAAAACAGGGCAGGGCCGACACGTCGACTTCGAAAGCCCATAACTTTCTCATACGAACTCCGAATTAAGATCCGAAAGAGGCGTTGGAAAGCTATCGAAAAGATCTTTCAAATGACACCAATTTCAGAAAAAACGGACCAGTGAAACGTGCAGAAATGGGAAAAACAGAGGATGCCCTGTTTCTTGCAAAATCAAAGTTTACTAAATTTTTGAACTTGGAGTTTCAACACATCAAAATACCAACTCAAGCAACCAAGAGATAGAGATAGAACATGATAACTCACAAAGGAAAGTGAAACCATGGATACCAAAGACTAAACCAATACATAGGTGCCAGACGTCAAATGACAACAAACATAGGATCGCAACGGAATCATGAGTTGAGCTACATGTATGACGACATATAACTCAACATACAAACAACTAACATGAACAATAAGACAATCTATATTTCACTGAATGGTTCGCATACAAAACAACTACAGTGTTCGAATCCATCGCCATCTCCAGCTCAACCTGCACGTTAAGAAAACATGCAGGGCGTGAGTACATAAAGCACTCAGTGGACACATGCCAAAACATTTAAAATCTTGCTCATAGAGCTAAAATATTGACTTGCCAAATCTTTCTTTTCTGAAAATAATGTAACTGAGCATGCATGAAATGTGTCTGCAGACATAAATCTGAAATCTGTAATACCATATCTACGCACTTCTTGTGTTGAGAGGTAGGCCTCCCTCTCAAACACTATGACCGGCCGATCCGCTCACCGGCTCACGGTCACAAATGTGTACACAAACCCTTACCGGCAGCTCGTCCGGCATAGGGCCGATATCGTAATTCTCTCGTAGATAGGCAATATGCAACATGCTTAAAAACAGGCAAGTCAACTTCTTTAACATAAAACATAATGCATAAATAAATCTTTAGCACGTGCATAACTTTTAGTTAGAAAGCCCACCTGGATGTTCCTTAGAGCTAAGGAACTAATTTGCTCATAACCACCATCTATCCTCGTCTTCTAGATCCTCTCTTTTCCTTCCACTTTTATCCCCTCGATCTCATCTACCTCTTCTTTCTATAATGATTCAAAGTTAATTAGTTTCTCATACTTAATTCTCATTCTTCTTATAATCTACTTCGATTATCATTTCGCATGCTTATAACTTATTCGGTTATTGCATCCTTCAAATTTAACCTCTCATTCATTATTTATCTTACTTATATCATCACTTCACTTCTTTACTTACTAAACTAACAATTTCCAACTTTTACATACTTGGCTAATTTAATCTCATAGTTCCACATTATACTTCATATTCTTCCCTCATCATATCTATGGTATTAGATCAAACCATTAAACCCTCTACATGTACCTTTGGATCATCCCCTTCTCCAAGCATTTTATGAATCTCCATGAAGTGGTAATTCTATCTTCAAATTCTTAGTTTATCTATGCTTATTATCATCTAATTAGTTTCTATTCATCATCACTTAAGCAATTTACCATCAACATATATATAAACCATGAACTTCATACATTCTTAAATTTTTGAAAATCTCATTCTAGTGCATGAAAAATTCCCAATTAATTATTCTAAGCTTTATTCATACCATTGATTCCAATTATGATCTCAAATTACACAAATAAAATCAAAATCTTATAGAACACTTAAGGGCAATTTTCGGTCCTTAAGAAGAAAATTAGAAAATTGATTTTTGATCTAATTTCTTGCTCTAATCATGCTTAGTGATGTCTAATGATACTTATTCATATCCAATTCAAGCAAATTCATGCATATTCTTCAAAATCAAATTAGGGTTTATGGTGAAGATTTAGGGCAAATCTAATTACTCTTCATATCTTATAATTCTTTTCAAATTCTTACTTCAATCATGATTCTCTACTCATTTCATATCACATATATGGAAATTAACATCATATCTTCATGAATCATAAAGCATAATTTATCATAGATGAAAATGCAAACTTTCTTCAATTTCTATAAATTAAAGAGGTAAAGATAGAAGATAGTACCTCAAAGACACTTTTTCTTCAAATTTTGGATTCAAAACCTAGCTTAGAAGCTTGATTATGGAAGAAGAAATTTTTTGTCTATGGTGGAAGAGCAATTTTCGAAAATGAGGGGGTGAAGGGAGGTAGAAGATGATAAATATTAGGACAATTTCTTATCTCTTAAGTAATTTCATGTAATTGGTTAATTAAATAATTAAATACATAATTCTACATCACTCTAGGGGTTTCTAGAACCTTCTAGAACATCCGTTTTTGGGTTCCGAGATATTAATACTGGATTACTCATCTCGACACAAGGAATCCACCGGTTCAGACCGTTCGTGATTCCGAGTTCATTTGAACAATTTATGCGAGTTTTAAGATACCGAACAAATTTAATTAAATAAATTCCCTCTAAAAACCATATTTTCTAACAAAGTCTTTATAATAATCTCTTCTATATATCTTAGAAAATTGAGCATAATTTGTAGGTTCTACTACAACTGTCGGATTCTCAATCCGAATTTTAATCGAAAACTTATTTAATTATTACCGAAATGGTAATAATAAATTTTTATTCTCTAATTTGCCTGTTTTCTAGCTTAATGAAATTTCTAAATCCATTTTTCTATATTATATAATAGATAAAAATTTTCTCTTCTGAGGGGTATGCATCGTCTGAGTTTATTCTATCTCAACCCCTTTCTTTTATCTCTAATATGGAATTATTAAATTCCATTTTCTTTCTTAACGAATATTCGTAATTCTCTCTTCTAAATCGTATAATAGATTCTTCAAACTCTTCTTAATCTCATAAAAATATTCTCTTAAGGATGCATAGCCTTAATTAAGGTTTAATCACGTTTTAATTATGGCTACAGTATTTCGGGGTATTACATTCTACCCCCCTTTGAAAAAATTTCGTCCCGAAATTTAGTACTTTAGGTAAAGATCTCGGGATACTTCTATTTTATCTGGTCTTCTAATTCTCAAGTTACTTCTTCTAAGCCATGATGCCTCCATTGCACTTTTACTAAAGGAATAGGCTTATTCCTTAGTTTCTGTTCTTTACGATCTAGGATGCATTTAGGCTTTTTCTTCGTAGCTCAAATCTAATTTGGGAACTATTTCTTTTTAATGAATGATGTGTTTTGGATCAAACACATGTTTTCGCAATTTGCGACACATGGAACACATTATACATATTACCAAAATTTGGCGGTAATGTTAGCTGATAAACTATAGGTCTTACTTCTATACCGAATCGATACACACCTCTAGTAGGAGAAATTTTTAAGGAAACTTTATCTCCTATTTCACAATTCAATTCGGTTCTACGAATATCTACGTATGATTTCTGGCGATCTTGAGCCTCTTGTATTCTTCTCTTTATCTGTTGTACGATTTTGATCATTTCTTTTATCGCTTCTGGTTCTAAAACTTTTCTTTCTCCGTCTTCATCCTGGTAGAGAGACGATTTGCATTTCTTGCCATAAAGAGCTTCGTACGGCGTCATGTTAATAGTTGCTTGATAACTATTATTATACACGAACTCTACTAGCGGTAAAACTTGTTCTCATTGTTCGCCTCGATTTAGTATTACTGTTCGGAGCATACTCTCTAATGTTTGGATCGTTCTTTCTGTTTGACCATCCGTTTGTGGATGAAAAGTTGTGCTGAATTTTAAGCGCGTCCCCAATTCTTCTTGAAAACTCGTCCAAAATCGAGAAATAAACTTGGAATCTCGATCCGATGTAATGAACACAGACACTCCATGTAAACGAACTATTTCTTGAACGTATAGCTACGCCAGCTTGTTAGCTTCATAATTAGCAGGAATTGGGATGAAATAAGCGCATTTAGTAAGTCGGTCAATGATGACCTATATAACTGTATTGCCGCGTCTTGATCTAGGTAGACCGGTTACGAAATCCATAGCTATATGATCCCATTTCTATTCAGGAATTTCCAAAGGTTGGAGTTTTCCGTATGGTCGTTGATGTAAAGCTTTAACTTCCTGGTAAGTTAAACGGCGTTCTACGAATGAAGCTATCTCTTTCTTTATTCCAGCCCGCACAACTTTTGCTTCAAATCTTGATACATCTTCGTACTTTCTTGGATGGGAAGTATAAGTGAGTTATAAGCTTCATCCATAATCTCGTTCTTTATTCTCTCGTCATTAGACGTACATATTCTATCTCTGAACATAATTGCATTATCTTCTACTTCATGAAAATTGTGCAATTTCTCGATTCTAATTCTCATCGGTAATTTCTCTAACTATTCATCTGGTTTCTGGGTCTCTACAATTCTTGCTTTTAAGGCATGTGCAACAACAAGAGTTAATATAATACTCTCTTTTGTTCTGGTGGTAACACCACTTCTATTCTCATTTTATCGAATTCCCTAAGGAATTCTTCTTTTTGGGGAAGAATTGCGCTTAAGGCACTTTGACTTTTTTGATTCAACGTGTCCGCTACCACATTCGCGTTTTCCTGGATGGTATTTGATTTCGCAATCGAAATCTTTAACTAGCTTAAGCCATCTTTTCTGACGCATGTTTAGTTCTCTCTCTCCTTCTTGCATCAGGACACATTCTAATCCACTTCTTGATGCATCTATATAAAGAATAAATTCTTTATCGATTTCTGGCATCGCAAATGCTGGGCTGAAATTAACTTACTTTTCCACTCTTGCAAACTTGACACTTAACTCCTTTTCGAAGGAATTGAGTCATAGGTCTGCCAAACCTAAGAAACTTCGAATCTCGGTTGGCGTTATGGGGGTTTTCCATTCTTGGACAGCTTGTACCTTTGTGGATCTACCTTGATTTCTTCTGTTGAGACTATGTCTCCAAGAGAATTTACTTCTTTCATCCAAAACTCACATTTGCTAAATTCTGCATATAACTTCTCGTCCTCCACTTTCTAACACGGTTCTTAAATACTCTTCATGTTCTTGTTCACTCTTCGAATACACAAGAACCTCATCCATAAATATAAGCACGAATTTATCAAAATATTCACGGAAAACTCGATTCAACAGGTCCATGAATACTGCTGGGCATTGGTTAGACCAAAAGGTATCACTACAATTTCGTAGTGACCATGTCATGTTCGAAAAGAAATTTTAGGTATATCTTCTTATCGAATCTTCAACTGATGGTACCCTGATCTTAAATCAATCTTAGAGAATACACTAGCTCCCTTTAATTGATCAAAAAGATCATCTATCCGAGGTAACGGATACTTATTCTTCAAGGTGAGCTCGTTTAATTCTCTATAATCTATACACACTCTTAAGGTACCATCTTTCTTCTTAACAAACAAAACGGGTGCTCCTTAAGGAGACACACTGGTCAAATAAACTCTAAGTTCAAAAACTCTTGTAATTGGACTTTCAATTCTTGTAGTTCTTTTGGGGTCATTCTATACGATACTTTTAAAATAGGTGTTGCTTCAGGTTTTATAGCAACAGTAAATTCTATTTGTCTATCTTGAGGTAAACCGAGTAACTTTTCTGAGAATACATCCGGATACTCTCTAACTACCGGTACCTCTTCTAACTTCTTTTCTTTCTTACTATCTTCTTTTAAATATACCAAATAAACACGAATATCCCTATGTCTTATCAATTTGGATGCTCGTAAAGCTGAAATTATTGGTATATTTCTTTTCCCTGGAGGTTGGAACGAAATTTCTCGTTGTTCGCACCTTAGGGTAGCATGGTTTTTATGTTACCCAATCCATTCCTAGGATAACATCTACACATGCTGTAGAAATAAAGGAATGCGAAACTCTAGTATCAAAGAAAATATTTATGGTTACATTATCTAAAGTACCCATATCTGTAAGGTTCTCAACATTTCTTCCTTCTTTTATTCTGCTGGCTTGGAAGAACTTTGCTTCCTTCCGCTTCCTGACGCATTCTTCTTATTTGGGCGATTATACGAATAGTGACACACTTGGCCACAAGTATAACAACTATTACTGCCCCACTTACAAACTTCGGTATGCGTCTTACTACATCGAGAACATAAAGGTTTTCCAACGAAGTTAGAAGAACCCTTAGTAAAATTTTAGAATGACCGTTGAAATTGAGTCGGTGTAGTCTGACTCCACTTTTGCCTTGACTTCTTATTGGGAAAATCGTTCATTTCCCACTTCCTTTTCCCTTTTGATTTCTGATTGGCTACATTCGACTGACTTGATACCTGTGATGGTGTTGGAGTGAATTCCTCCACCATCTCTTCAATTTGTATCTCCAACTCCATATTTAATGCTCGATTTAACGTCTCGGTATACGATACGGAGAATTGGCTCGCCAAAATTACTCTTAACTCTTGACGTAAACCTGACCTGAATAATTCTACCATCTTCTCATCCGTTTCAATTTTATAAAGAACATATCGAGACAGGCTAAAAATTCACGATCGTACTCGACCACCGATTTCTTCCTTTGCTTCAAGTTTGTAAACTCTATATCTTTTTGCTTCCGACAACTTCATATAACATACTTAGCAAACAATTCCTCCTTGAATTGTTTCCAAGTAAAGCTCTCCAGCTACTCTGGGGTGAGAGTCTTCTGACGCGCTTCCCACCAAAATCGGCAGGATCCTTTGACTAAAATAAAATGCATAGAAGACACTCCCGATCTGAGTACTCCAAAAATTTAAAGATTCGTTCTATAGCACAAATCCATTTCTCTGCCTCTACTGAACTTTCTGTTCCGCTAAAAGTGGGAGGGTTTTGGCGGAGAAAAACAGTTCAACAATCTTTAAATTGAATAAAGGAAGTACTGGTGTAGAAAAATGTTGGGGATTGTTTTCATTTTCACATTCTACTTCTTCTGGTATAGGGGTGGCATATTACAAATATAAGCCAATGAGAACAATTTAGGCAACAGGTATTCAATCGAATTGAAAAGGCTACAAGATTTTTCTCAAATAACAATCAATTCAACAAGGTCATTTCTCATGTTCACACAATAGGCTCAAACAAGGAAGGAACAAAATGTTAATATCACAAGTTCAACTTTCCATGTCAAAGAAGGAACTTCTTTTAAGGAAGACAAAGTTTAATTTGTCAATAATTTTCTAGTACAGGGTAAGGTTCCCACTTCTCTATTTCACGCTATCCCATACCACATCTTCATCTATGTTCTCTTAATATAGAACTCCTCTCTATCTTTAATCTAATCTTTGTAATGATTCAACGTTACTTCCATCTTACTTCTGGTAGATGTTGATACTGTTGTTTCCAACCTCATCTGTTGCTTCATTAAGTCTTTAATCTTCTTCCTCATTCTCCAACTCCAACTCTTCTTCTATACTGTCTGGCTCTGGCGGTGTTCCATAAGAGCGGCTAGCAAATGAGATTGATGGTTCTAATTCAGAAAGATCTTTAATGAAAGACATCTAACTGATTTGAAGGGCTGATGCTTTGTAGTACCAACACTAGGTAAAAATTCAGGTTCATATTGAAAAGATCTTCTAACTTTTGGTGATCAAAAAGATCCTGCTTCTGACTGTGAGGATTCAAATGGAAATAGACTTTGAGGTGGAAATGAAATCTCAAAGCGACAATCATCTGAAATAGCTTGAAATGGAATGGCTTGAAGTGGAATAGCTTAAACTAGAGTAACTGAAATTGAAGTGGTTCGAAGCAATGGAGAAGCAAAATGTTAGTCATACCAATCAAAACCAATAGGAACATCTCAAAATCTAGATCGGAAAAGTCAGAAGCATTCTGAGAAAAGTCATCATCAAGAAGAATCGACTGAAATTCTGAAATAATCATTCCATGATCCAAAGAAACAATAGGATCATTAGGCTCAACCAAAGGAGATTCTTCAACAATTGGTTCTTCAAGACCTTGGTTATCAACAATAAACCAAGTGCAAGGAAAGCAGCCCACTCTTGCCAATAAACAGGTAACACATTCACTAATCGAATTATACCATCAAACTCATTTACACCAACTCTCTGACCCGATTCCCTGTGCTCCGGAATTGCTCCAAGAACTCGATCAGGTCTTGATGTTCTTCTCTTCTAAGTTCATAGGAAATATTCGTACTTCCCATAACGGCAGATCTAGGTCTCGTACTTTTTCGTGGAGTAGTCACCCTTCTCACCATCCTATAAGATACAACTTATGGGTTTATACCATAAGTCCTAATCTTTCATACTATCTTCTCTTTCTATTATTCTCAAGATTCTTTCTATTCTTCTCTTTCTATTCTTTTCTTTCTACTCTCTTCTTTCTATTTTCTTGGTCTTATTCTTATCTTTCTATTCTCTTCTTTTTAGTCTCTTCTTTTTATTCTCTTCTTTTCTATTCTTTTCTTTCTATTCTTCTCAAGATTCACATAGAATTCACATAGAATTCACATAGATAAGATAACTGATCTCATATTTAGCATGCATTCACAAATAAAGCTTCATGCAAAAACACAACACTTGCATGCTTAAAATTAAAATTCTCAACTTATCTGAAATATCTTCTAACTTCTTACCCGGTTGAGCTGTAGAAGATGGATTCTGAACACTGAACTGAACTCTTAAACTCAGGAGAGGAACCGCTCTGATACCAACTGTCACAGCCCAATTTCTTAACCCTTTCTTAGTCAAGAGATTAGACC
>JAPKLX010003294.1:0-11342 GCA_026898415.1 Leonotis leonurus
ATCATATGTTCTTGCCACGTCAAGATCAAAGTCCATCCAACTGGGATTGGAAAGAATATCTTCAATTAACACATAGAAGGAAAGAGACCGTTAAGTAATATACTTCCCATAACTCAAAGATTGAGTCAACCTTTCCTTTATGGCAAGAACAGATATGATGGAAACCATTGATTGGCAATATACTATCTATCTCACGCCAATCAACAACGGCTAGAATTTTATATTCAATGCCTATATAGTTGAAGTTAGAGATCTGGAAAATAGTTAGAGAACACACACGCGAGCTATACTGTTGTCATACCTTCAAGCAATCTGCTATCCAGACTAAGAGCTTCAACACTCTGTGATTTTACATCACATCAATCATCTCGATTCAAGTCTGTCTTATCGAGACAAAAGGAGATCACCCTGCTAGCTAGTAGTTTTCTAGTGGTAACGTAGAGGTAATCTGTTGTAAAGGGACACGACCCTTAATTCGTGCATAAGTATCTGTCTAGTTTTGATTGGTACTTGTGACTCGTTCTCCACGAGTATAAAGAAGCAGAGTATCCTAGTAGTGGATAATCTGGTCTAGTTTGGACCAGATCGTGGACGTAGGGATTTCCCGAACCACGTTAAACGGCTGTGTGCTTTACATTCCTGCACTTTATTTTCAGTTGTTTATTATTCTAACTCTCTGCACTATCATCAATCTGCATCTCAATCAATCTTCTTAACATTCTGGATAATTACTAAGGTTTTCTAAACAAGAGCAATCACTAATCCACCATTATTCCGCACTCACTCAACACTGAGAAAGTAATAAGATCACTCTTATTATTAGCTAAGTGTACTCACTAGAGAGTAATCTGTTTGGACCAAGACTGCTATCGATCTGCACATCGATCTGTCTAGTCATCTACGAGCAATTTCTTACACATAATAGCTTGAACTCTCATATAACTTGTCCCCCATACACCAAACCTTGCTCTTTCGGGACCAACAAGTGGTATCAGAGCAGTGGTTCAATTGACCATTGTTTTGTTTCACAGGGTTAAAACCTGCGTGGTCAACTTGAATAGATCTTAGAAAATCTTTTTCATTCACTAGCATATCATCTGTTATGGAGTCATCTGTTGTCAGGGCTTGCGAAGAATTCTCTATTCAAGGATATAGAGAATGGAGTTTCAGAATCAAGATGTGTCTTAAAGCACATCACTGCTTGATGTGGAAAGTAATCGAAGAAGGGCCATTGGAAATTACAGAAGAAACTACTCGCATCACTGAAACAGGAGCGTTCAAAGAATCAGTACTAAAAGATCCCAGAAAATACACTTCTGAAGAAAGGAGAGAAGCAAATCTTGATGACTTTGCCAAAGGGATCATCTCCAGCACGGTCAAAGGCATACATCTGGCTAAAATCCAAGATCTGGATACTGCCAAAGAGATGTGGGAAGCCTTAAGAGACCTAGCTCTAGGATCTGAAGTAATGATTGAGAACAAACTGTCTCTTGCCTGCAACAAATATGATGAATTCAAAATAAAACCAGGCGAGACAATAGAACAGATGAAGATGAGATTCACTGGAATCCTCCTTGAGATATCTGCGTTCAAAAAGAACAAATATACTCAAAGGGAGAAGAACATGAAAGTTCTTAGAGCTCTTCCACCAAGCTGGGAGATCTATGCTGCAATGCAACCTCTAAGAGCAGATTTCAATGAACTGTCCACTGAAGCCTTATTTGTTCATCTCGAAGGTCATGAATGTGACATTCAAAGAATTCGAGGACCAGATCATCTGTCCAAAAAGACAGAAAGCAGCTCAAAGAAGGACAAAGAGGTAGCCTTCAAAGCGAAGAGCAAACCAGATGATCTTTCTGAGCCTACTACTCCAGATGAAGAGAAAGGCTATGAAAAACTCTTAAAAGAGTTCGCAATGATCGCCAAACGAATGGACAAGATGGAGACCAGATCGAAGAAATACAGACGCTTCTACAAAGATAACAAGAGAAACTTCAACAAGAAGTATGACAATGATCAATCTGATGACAAGAATGAGTCCAAGAAGCAGACTGCTAAAACAACAAAGACCTCTAGCTCTACAGACTACACTTGCTTTGAATGTGGCAGAACAAGTCACTTCAAAACAGATTGTCCTGATCTGTCTAGAAGTCAAAGAGAAGAACTGAGAGCTAAAAGAGATCGAAAGCTTAAATATGAGCACAAAGCCATGATAGCTGAACAGAACTCAAGCAGCTCGAGACATTTCTCAGATAGCTCATCAGAAAATAATGAAGCTTTCATTGCTGACGACGAAGAAAGTTAGAATGAATGCTATGTGGGATTGGACAACGGTCTAGATGAAGTTGAGGTAAATTCTTGCTACTCAAATTCCTCAAATAATAATAATGATCTTGGACAGGAAAGTGAAGATCAAGCAGAATACTCATGGAATGAAATAGATGAGATGTTCAAAAGTTACTCAAGTATCAAGAGGCTGTTTAAAGAAGTTGTTGAAGAAAATGACAGATTAAAGAGAGTTGAGAAGACTCTAAGCACAGCAAACACACAATTTGTTGCTAAATTAAACGATCTGGAAGAACAGATCAAGAGTAAAGACAGTGAGATCCACTCACTTAACTCAAAAGTTAAGGATCTGGTTACAAGAAACAATGTTGCTGAAGAAAAGATCAAGAAAGGAAAAGAAATGATTTACAAGAGTGATGAGCGTGCCAAGTTGCTAATCAATCTACAACAAAAGGGCACATCTGGATTAGGATATCCAGGCCACTCAGAAAAGTCCTCTGGAACCGTAAACTTCGTACCAGAAAGGAAGCGAATACCAGATCAAGTGAGGGATTTGAAAAACAAGAAAGGTTATCCTTAAAAGATGATAGTTAAAGATGCGAAGAACAGGCAGTATCATCAAACAAAGGGACAACCAGCTCACTGCACAGAAACAGATCACCTTCAAAAACCAAATGTCAACAGGACAAATATTGTCAACAGGACAGTACCTACTAAGAAAGGATTGAAGAAAGATGGAGTAGAGAAATATTATCCATCTGAAATTCACTCTGTATCTAAAGTTGATAATGAAGGGAACATCATTACCTGCTATATTTCTGTTCCTAACCCTAGAATGTTCTGGATTCGAAAAGGAATATTTGCTAATAATCAAGCACCCAAACATTGAAAGGGTAGCTAAGTGTGATTAATTGCAGGATCAAATAACTGCAAGAAGGAGTAAGATAGCAAGAGGAACCATCTGGATAATAGATAGTGGTTGTTCAAAACACATGACATGTGACAAGAACCTACTATCAGATTACATAGAGAAACCAGGACCACAGGTCACTTTTGAATGTAATTCAAAAGGATATACCAGAGGGTATGGAAACATTAAAGTTGGCAAGACCACTATCTCTAATGTGTCATATGTTGAGGGTCTTAGTCACAATCTGTTTTCTGTAAGTCAATTTTGTGCCAATGGTAATCAGATTATTTTTTACACTAACAACTGTCTGGTGAAGAACAAGGAAGAAGATGAAATACTCCTTACCAGTAAACTGCAGGACAGATTATACATTGTCCAGTGGACAAATCAGATCGAGACCTGCTTAGTCACTAAGACTGTATCAGAAACCAGCTGGTTATGGCATAAGAGATTAAGCCATCTTAACTTCAAGTCAATCAACAGGATTGCCAAGGAAAGGTTAGTGGAAGGACTACCAGATCAAGTGTATGATAAAGATCACATATGTGATGCTTGTCAAGCTGGAAAGCAAACCAGATCATCCTTTACAAGCAAAACAGCTCACTCAACATCAAGGATACTGGAGTTGTTACACCTTGATCTGTTTGGACCAGTCAAACCACTAAGTATCAATTGGAGAAAGTACACATTGGTAATCATAGATGATTACTCAAGATTCACTTGGGTCATCTTTTTGTTAAAGAAGAAAGAGACCCTAGATAAGCTCCCTGACTTCCTTCACAAGATCACAAAACAGAAAGAGATGAGTATAACCTCTATCAGAACAGATCGAGGAACAGAATTTCTCAACCAGAAGATTGAAGCATATTGCAACAAGATGGGAATCACTCATCAAACATCTGCTGCTCGAACTCCCCAACAGAATGGAGTTGTTGAAAGGAGAAATAGATCACTCAAGGAAGCAGCTCGCACAATGCTTAATTCAACCAATCTACTGAAGAAATTCTGGGCAGAAGCTATATACACAGCCTGCTATACTCAAAACAGATCATCCATCACAATAAGACATGGAAAAACACCATACGAGATTTGGAACAACAGAAAGCCTAAGATTTCTTATTTTAGAACTTTTGGTTGTTTGTGTTACATACACAATAATGGGAAATCACAATTGAAAACTTTTGATAGTAAAACTGACCCTGGAATATTCTTAGGATATTCTGATGTTAGTAAAGCTTATCGAGTTTACAATAAGAATTCTCATATTGTGGAGGTAACACCTCATGCTGTTTTTGATGAGTCAATTGTTGAGTACAGGTCACCAGATGGAAAGCAGACAGAAAACCAGGTGACTATCAGAAGGATGAATGAACTACTACTTGAAGATATTCTTATCTGGAACTCAAAGAGTGAGGATGAAGAAATTATCACTCCACCTGTTGCTGAAGAGATCTTACAGCAAGGGGGAATATCACAACACAATCTGGATGAAAACAGATCATCAACAGAAAACAATGAAACAATCATCACAAACGATGATCAACATGAAAATCCAAATTCAGAAGAAAGTCCAGATGAGAATCCATTCCAAACCATATCAACAACACACCCTGAGTTTGAGGAACCAACAGATCAACCTGATCCTGAAATATCTGATGAAGAGATGACCAGAAGAAGAAGATGGATACAAGATCATCCACCAGAACAGATCGTTGGGAACCCATCAGATCGTGTGAAGACCAGAAGAATACATGGAGAAAGTGCATTGTTAAGCTGTTATCTCTCTCGCATGGAGCCATCTGATGCATATGAAGCACTTCAAGATGTAGATTGGATAACAGCAATGCAAGAAGAACTCAATGAGTTCAAAAGGAATGAAGGCTGGTATCTCGTGGACAGACCCAAACACCAAGGTGTGATTGGTGTAAAATGGGTGTTAAAAAATAAGCGAGATGAGAATGGTGAAGTAGTCAGAAACAAGGCCAGATTGGTAGCTAAAGGCTATAATCAACAAGAAGGCATTGATTTTGATGAAACATTCGCACCAGTAGCCAGATTAGAAGCTATAAGGCTATTTCTAGCATATGCTGCTCACAAACGGTTCAAGGTATACCAGATGGATGTCAAAAGTGCCTTCCTTAATGGCATCCTTGAAGAAGAAGTATATGTGGAACAGCCACCTGGATTTGAAGAGGCAGATCCAGATCAGAAAGTATACAGACTGGCTAAAGCAGTCTATGGTCTAAAACAAGCCCCTAGAGCTTGGTATGAGACTTTATCAACCTTCCTACTAGAATCTAGATTCAGAAGAGGATCTGTTGACAAGACTTTATTTATCATCAAAGTCAAAGAAAACATTCTCTTAGTCCAGATCTATGTAGATGATATAATTTTTGGATCTCAATCTACCTATCTGTGTGACAAATTTGCAGAACTTATGAAAAATAAGTACCAGATGTCCATGATGGGAGAGATGAGCTTCTTTTTAGGTTTGCAGGTCAAGCAGCTACCAGATGGTATCTTTATTAATCAGACAAAATACATCAACGATCTGCTGACCAAGTTTGGGTTAAAAGACAGTAACCCAGTAAAAATCCCAATGCAAACAAATGAGAAAATTGATCCAGATCTAGAAGGAAAATCAGCAAACATTACTCTATACAGAGGGATTATAGGATCATTACTATACCTAACTGCCAGTCGACCTGACATCACATTTGCAGTAGGTGTATGTGCAAGATATCAAGCAAATCCCAAAGAGTCTCACATGGAAGCAGCTAAGAAGATACTAAGATATCTTAAGGGAACAACCCATGTAGGATTATGGTATCCATGTGAAGACAACTTTGAGCTTACTGGGTACATGGATTCAGATTATGCTGGATGTAAACTGGATAGAAAGTCAACATCGGGTACATGTCAGTTTCTAGGAAATAAACTAATTTCTTGGTTCTCAAAGAAACAGACATCAGTTGCCACCTCAACCATAGAGATAGAATATATGGCAGCTGGAAGTTGCTGTGCACAAATATTGTGGTTAAGACAACAGCTTAAGGATTATGAGATTGATGTTAAAGAAATACCAATCTTCTGTGATAGCTCAAGCGCTATAGCTATCACACAGAATCCTGTTTTGCATACCAGATGCAAACATGTGGACGTAAGACATCACTTTATAAGAGACCATGTTGAAAGAAAACATGTGCAGATTGAGAAAATACATACTGAAGTTCAGAGAGCTGATATCCTTACCAAGGCATTACCAGAAGAAAGATTTAAGATGCTTTGTGGTAAACTTGGATTATTAAATCTAGAAGAAAGAACCAGATTGATCTAAACCAGATCAAGTTAAATGTTCCAAAATTGAATCAATACCAGATTGACTTAGTTCAGATCGATAAAATCAAGATCACATAAAATTCCAACAGGGAATTAACACAAGATCACTGAGAGCATATGATTCTCTTAACATCAGCTCGTTAAAAGAGAGATCGGAATACACCAGATCACTTAATGCCATGTGGATATTAAAATAATATTAATTATCCCATTACTTGGTTAAGGGGGAAAGTCAACTAAAATACGGCGACTAAATCATATCATATATCTAATTTCTGACACTTGATATCAAATCTTTTATTTTTGTGATGATTGATACTATGTTAGGGAACTGTGACCAAAAGGATATTTACAAAACCAAGAAAAGGAAAGCTTTCCAACCGCGCTAAACTACCACGCGCCATCTCTTAACCCCACGACCAAAGGCACGTACATCATACGATAAATAGAGGCGGTGACAAACAGTAACCCTAGAACATGGAAAGGCGGGAAAAGCTGAAAAAGGGAAGTTTACTAATTCTTTATTACCTTACTTATCTCTATTCTCTTTTATATAAAATTGATAAGTCGTTTCATATATCACTTCACTTATATTTCTCGAAACACTTAGCAAATTTCCCTCTTCCAAAATTCTCTCTACCCACGAAAATCACTCTATTTTCTAGCAAAAATGGCTCCCAAATCATCTGTTTTTATCGAGCAAGCAAATTTTCTGAAACCATATCTTCACCAAGACCTTTTTGTGGTTCTTGATACCTTCAGGTTTCACAAACTGGAAAAGGCATTTGACCTTGTTCGCCAGTGCAAAGGTTCACTGCTTTGTGATTTGTTTTGTTTCTGTTTATCTTATATTATCTCTTAATCATGCTTTTGATAAACAGCTACATATATATACTTGTGATTACTGTGATGATGATTGCTAGACTGCATAAACTGCCTTGAGCACTTATACTTCACTGATGGAAGGATAGTGCTCACATATGCTCTATTGTGCTTCTTGTAGGTTTTCACAACATTATCACTTCACACCCCGTTCATTTCCTACCCAAGGATGTTGCTGCCTTCTACCTCTCATGGCAGGGAGAGAGGGGTGGAGATGAGGCAACCATCAGGGTCAGTAAAGGGAATACTATCAGCAACACCTCGTACAACGTCATCAACATCATCAACGACGTTTACAAAGTGAAAGATGAAGGTCTTGACCTTGGGAAAATCACTGCAGAATAGCTGCAAGAAGCAGTGGAGATAATGATGATCATACCCATCCAATATACAAACAGAATGTTTGTTCGTGCCCTTCTCGCTCCAGAATTCAGAATTTTGTTCGAATTCATACAGCGAATCTTTCTCAACCACAACGGATCCTACGACCAGGTCACCCCTGAGAAGTTCAGGATCCTAGCAGTAGTGGTACTCAACCTACCAGTAAAGTGGAGTAGGATTTTATTCGATCTCTTGGCAAAGGCAAAGATGATTCTGTTTGTGAAAGGAGGATCCCCTAGAATTGAAGTGAAGCGCAGCAGCTTGAGACACTCGACAAAAATAAGCTTCATGCTGGAAACCTTCTTCCCTCAACACCAATGGGACACTGCTGTTGAGTTCAACACCAGACTGCATTTTCCCAAGGACCAGCATCAGATAGAAATGTCGATGGGCATTTCCACAAATCTGCTTGCCCGGGTAAAGGACTCAGTGGTGTTTAATGCGCTGATGGAGATGGGAAATTCGAATCCCATCTGGATTCCTCCATCTGGTCCAGCAGATCGATCCACAAAATCGAAAATCACAAAGGAGAAACCAATCGAGAGGACACCTACCAAGAGGACTACCAGAAGATCAAGCTCTCTTGACACGGATACATCCACAGCAGCCCAGCCCCCCAAAACAAAGCGCAGGCGACTTCACAAGCTCACTGATGAAGTCCTGGCTGAAGCACCTGCTGCCGCAGAAACCATTCTCCCTCAACAGGAGGTTGAGGAAGAAGAAGTGCTGATGGGTGGACCACCAGAGGATGTGGCCCCCATTTCATCTTTGAACCCAGATCACTCCCCCGCACATTCTACCAGCCCATCATCTGCTGAACACCTAGAGCAGATAGATGAGGAGGCTGAGGAAGACGAAGAATCCACTGATGAAGAGGAGGAGCTCAAGACGGCAGAAACTGTGGTAAGAATGCTGGAGACAGAGGCAGATCACTCTGTCCTCAGAACTTTCTCGGGGATCCAGCTCACCCTAGAAACCTATGCTGCAGCCAAACGTTTAAAATTCCTTCTGCTTGTGAAAGATAAGGAATTTTATGTTCTGGATGCCTTGCTCCGCACCAGATCGATTCATGCACTGAAAATCGAAGAAGCCACTCAGCTCAAGATTTTCACTGCTTCCTCAATCTCTGAGTTAAGGGAGACCTACCAGCCAGACATTCTTGGAATGGCAAAATTTGAGGCTGAGGAACTCCAGATCGACCTGCGATCTGTTTATGACAAAGCAAATATGCTGGATTTTTTCAACAGCATTGAAGAAAACATTATGGAGGAAGAGGCAGCACATGTTGATGCTCACCAACAGGGTGCAGCAATAACAAAATCAGATCAGCCCATGGCTGAAGTTGAAGAGCCTACTACTACACAGACTGAGGGGGAACTTGCTGATCAACCACCAGCAGAGGATGAGCCTGCTGGACAGAATGTCGGAGGCAACCTTACAAACGAAATCTATACCCCTGCTGCTGCAGATGCACTTGGTGTATACGTGGAGACATTCACCCTGGAAGACATACTGATGGATCAACATCAATCACTGTCCCACACGCAAATCAAAGACCTCATTTCTATGAAAGTGGACCAGTACATGTATGGGACGCTCTCCACAGTCCAAGATGAAGCCACCCGTATACTTACAGAATTCAACAATCACTTGAAGACTCACGTCGATCAAGTTGATTCTGACTTGAGAAGAATATGCCGGCTGAAGATAGAAGAGATTAGCAAGAAAATGGACGATGATCGAGCTGCTGCCGAAGAACGAAAGGCACAGATCGATCAAAGTTTGTTTACAACTGAGCTGAAAGAAATCTACAAGATCATCACTGCTTTTGCAGAAAAAGAGAAGGACATAGTACATACCATTGTCAAAGAACAGACAGATGGTCTAACAGCTGATATCGTGAAAGAGGCTAATACTTACACCAGATCACTGCTTAGGCAATTTGAAGCCAATGGGAAAGACTTTGTGGCAAGGAAGCTAAGCGATCTGGGCTACCCAACAAAACTCATGATCGATGCATTCTTTGACGAGATTGGGATTATAAAGGAAGAGCAGAAGGCACATTCTTCCAACCTGGCCTCCACAACAAAAACTCTCCAAAAGCAGATCGATGACTCAAATCTCAATATCACATCACTGCTTACACAGAAAGTGGACACAGACAAAGAGCTCAAGGCCATGAAGGAAGAGATCACCTCCCTACGGGCACTCATCAATATATTTGTTGCTGATGTCGAAAAGGGGGAAGGATCTGTGAAAGAGAAAAAGCAAACTGCTGTGAAAGGGAAGGAAAAGGAGAAAGTTCAACCTGAGCAACAGATCACACCACAACTAGCCAGCCCTCCATCTGCTCCATCTGCTCAAACTCAAAAATCCAAATCATCTAGCAGATCGAGCCAAACTCAGAAGAAGAAGAAGAAAACTGGATTCAGCTGGCCATCTGCTCACATCAGACCATCTGAAGCAACCAACTGGGTCCCAGTTCACTTAAGAGATGGATGGGAAGGGCTCAAGAATGCCTTCGTTCTGTGTAGATACTTTTTGAAGGAACCTGCATACATGGATGGATCTCCAAATGAGGCATTCAACCGGTACCTAGACCTAAACGACGCCAGTGATCTGGTAGAAGAAATAAGGAAGGCTGCTGCCCAAGCAAACGTCTAGATCACTGCGCCCGAGAAAGAATACAGTTAATGCCCCACCATTCCAGGGACTGATTTACCGGACAAAACCTTTCTGCTCACCTTCATCAACCAGCTAGCAGAGAACAGAGGGTACAAGGTGGATGCAGAAGACCCGGACTACATAAGGATCAGAGAAGGGATTTATGAGAGTGTGCAGCTTATCTCAGACGAGACCAGAGCAAAAATGAAGAAGCAACAAGAAGAGAGAAGAAAAAGCAGATAGCTATAACCTTTTTATCTTTATGATCTGCATTTCTTATTCTTGTGATGATAATCTATAAACTCTTATTGCCCTTATATATATATGAAAGTCTTTTGAGTTTCTGATGACAACACTCTATTTTCCAGAACACATATAAAATATCCTAAAACGTTATAAACTTAATAACGTACTTGCATCAATCTGGTTATCAGACCAAATCGCCTTTTAAGAGCTGATAGGATACTTATTGTAAAGTGTGGTTTCGACATCATCAAAAAGGGGGAAATTGTTGGGAACCCTAAAGTTATTTAGTTTTGATGATGGCCTTTCGAAACACACTTAGCTGTTTTTCTTCTAGCTTAAACTGTTCTAAATGTAAAACAGATCACTATATATAAAGTGTATCGTGTTATGGAACAGATTAGGAGATGACTTGAAATGTAAAGGAAATATCCCTATAGAAGTCAATCTCAAACTTAGTATAGGATGAAGGTCAAGATTTCATGCCAAAAAGAATCGATCTGCTGTAACAGACAGCGACCAGATCGATGCCTACAGCGAGGAACCAGAACGATTGAGTCATCAACTCACCAGCTGACATCATCCTACATATCATATGTTCTTGCCACGTCAAGATCAAAGTCCATCCAACTGGGAT
>JAPKLX010001471.1:0-11460 GCA_026898415.1 Leonotis leonurus
CCTTGCTCTTTCGGGACCAACAAGTGGTATCAGAGCAGTGGTTCAAACTGACCATTGTTTTGTTTCACAGGGATAAAACCTGCGTGGTCTACTTGAATAGATCTAGAAAAACCTTTTTCATTCACTTGCATACTGTCTGTTATGGAGTCTTCTGTTATCAGGGCTTGCGAAGAATTCTCTATTCAAGGATATAGAGAATGGAGCTTCAGGATCAAAATGTGCCTTAAAGCCCATCATTGCCTAATGTGGAAAGTAATAGAAGAAGGGCCATTGGCAATTACAGAAGAAACCACTCGTATCACTGAGACAGGAGCAATTAAAGAAACTGTACTTAAGGATCCCAGAAAATATACTTCTGAAGAAAGGAGAGAGGCAAACCTTGATGATTTTGCCAAATGAATCATCTCCAGCACGGTCAAAGGCATACATCTGGCCAAAATCCAAGATCTGGATACTGCCAAAGAGATGTGGGAAGCCTTAAGAGACCTGGCTCTAGGATCTGAAGTAATGATCGAGAATAAGTTGTCTTTAGCCTGTAATAAATACGATGAATTCAAAATGAAACCAGGCGAGACAATAGAACAGATGAAGATGAGATTCACTGGAATTCTCCTTGAGATATCTGCGTTCAAAAAGAACAAATATACTCAAAGGGAGAAAAACATGAAAGTTCTTAGAGCTCTTCCACCAAGCTGGGAGATTTATGCTGCAATGCAACCTCTAAGAGCAGATTTTAATGATCTGTCCACTGAAGCCTTATTTGATCATCTCGAAGGTCATGAATGTGACATTCAAAGAATACGAGGACCAGATCATCTGTCCAAAAAGGCAGAAAACAGCTCAAAGAAGGACAAAGAGGTAGCCTTCAAAGCGAAGAGCAAACCAGATGATCCTTCTGAGTCTGCTAATCCAGATGAAGAAAAAGGCTATGACAAACTCTTAAAAGAGTTTGCAATGATTGCCAAACGAATGGACAAGATGGAGACCAGATCGAAGAAATTCAGACGTTTCTACAAAGATAACAAGAGAAACTTCAACAAGAAGTATGACAATGATCGATCTGATGACAAGAACGAGTCTAAGAAGCAGACTGCTAAAACTACAAAGACTTCTAGCTCTACAGACTACACCTGCTTTGAATGTGGCAGAACAGGTCACTTCAAAACAGATTGTCCTGATCTGTCCAGAAGTCAAAGAGATGAGCTAAGAGCCAAAAGAGATCGAAAGCTTAAAAGTGAGCGCAAAGCTATGATAGCTGAACAGAACTCAAGCAGCTCGAGTCATTTCTCGGACAGTTCATCAGAAAATGATGAAGCCTTCATTGCTGACGATGAAGAAAGCTGGAATGAATGCTATGTAGGATTGGACAACGGGCTAGATGAAGTTGAGGTAAATTCTTGCTACTCTAATTCCTCAGATAATGATAATAATCATGAACAGGAAAGTGAGGATCAAGCAGAATACTCATGGAATGAAATAGATGAAATGTTCAAAAGCTACTCGAGCATCAAGAGATTGTTCAGAGAAGTAGTTGAAGAAAATGACAGATTAAAGAAGATTGAGCAGACTCTAAGCACAGCAAACACTAGATTTGTTGCCAAAATTACTGATTTGGAAGAACAGATCAAGAGTAAAGACAGTGAGATTCACTCTCTTAACTCAAAGATTAAGGATCTGATCTCAAGATACAATGTTGCTGAAGAAAAGATCAAGAAAGGAAAAGAGATGATCTACAAGAGTGATGAGCGTGCCAAGCTGCTAATCAATCTGCAACAAAAGGGCACATCTGGTTTAGGATATCCAGGTCACTCAGAAAAATCTTCAGGAACTATAAGCTTCGTACCAGAAAGGAAGAAAATACCAGATCAAGTGAAAGACTTGAAAAACAAGAAAGGTTATCCTCAAAAGATGATAATAAAAGATGCAAAGAATAGGCAGTATCATCAAACAAGGGGACAACCAGCTCACTACACAGAAACAGAATACCTTCAAAGAGCAAATGTCAACAGGACAAAAATTGTCAACAGGACAGTACATACAAAGAAAGGATTGAAGAAGGATGAAATAGAAAGATATCATCCATCTGAAATTCACTCTGTAACTAAAGTTGACAATGATGGAAATACTATTACCTGCTATATTTCTGTTCCTAACCCCAAAATGTTCTGGATTCGAAAAGGAACATTTGCTAATAATCAAGCACCCAAACGTTGAAAGGGTAGCTAAGTTTGATTAATTGCAGGATCAAAGATCTGCAAGGAGGAGTAAAATTGCAAGAGGAGCAATCTGGATAATCGATAGTGGTTGTTCAAAACACATGACATGTGACAAGAACCTACTATCAGATTATGTGGAAAAACCAGGACCCCAGGTCACCTTTGGATGCAATTCAAAAGGTTATACCAGAGGGTATGGAAACATCAAAGTTGGCAAGACCACTATCTCTAATGTCTCATATGTTGAGGGTCTCAGCCACAATCTGTTTTCTGTAAGCCAATTCTGTGCTAATGGTAATCAGATTGTTTTTGATACTAACGACTGTCTGGTGAAGAATAAGGAAGGAGATGAGATACTCCTTACCGGTAAATTACAGGATAGACTGTACATTGTCCAATGGACAAACCAGATCGAGACCTGCCTAGTCACCAAGACTGTATCAGAAACCAGCTGGTTATGGCATAAGAGATTAAACCACCTAAACTTCAAGTCAATCAACAGGATTGCCAAAGAAAAGTTAGTGGAAGGACTACCAGATCAAGTGTATGAAAAAGATCACATATGTGATGTTTGTCAAGCTGGAAAGCAGACCAGATCATCCTTTGCCAGCAAAACAGCTCACTCAACATCAAGGATACTAGAGCTGTTACACCTTGATCTGTTTGGACCAGTCAAACCACTAAGTATCAATGGGAGAAAGTACACATTGGTAATCATAGATGATTACTCAAGATTCACTTGGGTTATCTTTCTGCTGAAAAAGAAAGAGACTCTAGACAAGCTCCCTGATTTTCTACACAAGATCACTAAACAGAAAGAGATGAGTATAACCTCTATCAGAACAGATCGAGGAACAGAATTTCTCAACCAGAAGATTGAAGCATATTGCAACAAGATGGGAATCACTCATCAAACATCTACTGCTCGAACTCCTCAACAGAATGGAGTTGTTGAAAGGAGAAACAGATCACTCAAAGAAGCAGCACGCACAATGCTTAACTCTACCAATCTACCAAAGAAATTCTGGGCAGAAGCCATCTACACTGCCTGTTATACTCAAAACAGATCATCCATCACACTCAGACATGGAAAGACTCCATATGAAATATGGAACAACAGAAAGCCTAAGATTTCCTATTTTAAAACTTTTGGCTGTTTATGTTACATACACAATAATGGGAAAACTCAGCTGAAAACTTTTGATAGCAAAACAGACCCTGGAATATTCTTAGGATATTTTGATGTCAGTAAAGCCTATCGAGTTTACAATAAGAATTCCCATATTGTGGAAGTAACACCTCATGTTGTCTTTGATGAGTCTATTGTTGAGTACAGATCACCAGATGAAAAGCAGACAGACAATCAGGTGACAATCAGAAGGATGAATGATTTATTACTGGAAGAAATTCTTATCTGGAATTCAAAGAGTGAGGATGAAGAAGTTATCACTCAACATGTTGCTGAGGAGATCATACAGCAAGGGGGAATATCACTACCCAATCTGGATGAAAACAGATCATCAACAGAAAATAATGATACATTTACTACAAATGATGATCAACATCCAGAAGAAAGCCCAGATGAGAATCCATTTCATGCTACATCAACAGCACACCCTGAATTTGAGGAACCAACAGATCAACCTGATCCTGAGTTATCTGATGAAGAAATGACCAGGAGAAGAAGATGGATACAAGACCATCCACCAGAACAGATCGTTGGGAACCCATCAGATCGTGTGAAAACCAGAAGAATGCATGGAGAAAGTGCATTATTGAGTTGTTATCTATCTCGCTTGGAGCCATCTGATGCTTATGAAGCACTCCAAGATGCAGATTGGATAATAGCAATGCAAGAAGAACTCAATGAGTTCAAAAGAAATGAAGTCTGGTATCTCGTGGACAGACCCAAACACCAAGGAGTAATAGGTGTAAAATGGGTGTTCAAAAACAAACGAGATGAGAATGGTGAAGTAGTCAGAAACAAAGCCAGATTAGTAGCTAAAGGCTATAATCAACAAGAAGGCATTGATTTCGATGAAACATTCGCACCAGTAGCCAGATTAGAAGCAATAAGGCTGTTTCTAGCATATGCTGCTCATAAACGATTCAAGGTGTACCAGATGGATGTCAAAAGTGCCTTCCTAAATGGTATCCTTGAAGAAGAAGTATATGTGGAACAGCCACCTGGATTTGAAGAGACAGATCCAGATCAGAAAGTATACAGACTAGCTAAAGCAGTCTATGGTCTAAAACAAGCCCCTAGAGCTTGGTATGAGACCTTATCAACCTTTCTACTAGAATCTGGATTCAAAAGAGGATCTGTTGATAAGACTTTGTTCGTTATCAAAGTCAAAGAACATATTCTCTTAGTCCAAATCTATGTAGATGATATTATCTTTGGATCTCAATCTACCTATCTATGTGACAAATTTGCTGAACTTATGAAAAATAAGTATCAAATGTCTATGATGGGAGAAATGAGTTTCTTTTTAGGTTTGCAGGTCAAGCAGCTACCAGATGGTATCTTTATTAATCAGACAAAATACATCAACGATCTGCTAGCCAAGTTTGGATTAAAAGACAGCAATTCAGTGAAAATCCCAATGCAGACCAATGGGAAAATTGGTCCAGATCCCGAAGGAAAACCAGCGAACATTACACAATATAGAGGGATTATAGGATCATTACTCTATCTTACTGCCAGTCGACCTGACATCACCTTTGCAGTAGGAGTATGTGCTAGATATCAAGCAAATCCCAAAGAGTCTCACATGGAAGCAGCTAAGAAGATACTAAGATATCTTAAGGGAACAGCCCATATAGGATTATGGTATCCGTGTGAAGACAATTTTGAGCTATCTGGATATACTGACTCAGACTATGCTGGATGTAAACTGGACAGAAAGTCAACATCTGGTACATGTCAGTTTTAAGGGAATAAACGGATTTCTTGGTTCTCAAAGAAACAGACATCAGTTGCCACTTCAACTACAGAGGCAGAATATATGGCAGCTGGAAGTTGTTGCGCACAAATACTGTGGTTAAGACAACAGCTTAAAGACTATGAGATTGATGTCAAGGAAATACCAATTTTCTGTGACAGCTCAAGTGCTATAGCAATCACACAGAATCCTGTTTTGCATACCAGATGCAAACATGTGGATGTGCGACATCACTTTATAAGAGACCATGTTGAGAGAAAACATGTACAGATTGAGAAAATACACACTGAGATTCAGAGAGCAGACATTCTCACCAAGGCATTACCAGAAGAAAGATTTAAGATACTTTGTGGAAAACTTGGACTTTTAAATCTTGAAGAAAGGACCAGATTGATCTGAACCAGATCAAATTCAATATTCCAACAGGGAATCAAAACCAGATCATCATGGTGCAGATTGATAAACTCCAGCTTATTTGCAAAATCTAACAGGGAACTACTACCAGATCACTAAGTATATGTAAACAACAGATTGATCATAATTCCAACTGGGAATTCATTAAAGGAGTCAACCAGATCGATAGTCATCACCATAAATGAGATTGACCTCAACCAGATTACCTAATGCCACGTGGATATGGAATTAATATTTCTATTCATTATTATATTATTTGGTTAAGGGGGAAAGGTCAACTATATACGGCGAATAACTATCTATTTTCTGACATTAGATATCAAAATCTTTTATTTTTTGATGATTACTTACAGTAATTAGGAGACGTGATCGAGAATATATATACCAAATCAAGAAAAAGGGAGACAAAAGCCTGCAACAAAGATAACGCGCCATATCACAACCGTTCGATTATAGCGCGTGCATCACACGTTCAAGAGAAACGACTATGGGTTGAAAACCTAGTACATGGAAAGGCGGGAAAGCTGAAAAAGGGAAGGATTTCTGAATATCTGATTACTCCTCTTATCTTATCTTTCGCGTATATAAACTGATAAGGCGTTTCGTGTATCACACACACATCCATATTTCTCGAAACACTTAGAAAATTCTCTGCCTTCCAAAGTTCTCTCTTCCTTCGCAAAACTCTGTCCTTTAGCAAAAATGGCACCAAAATCTTCTGTTTTCCTCGAGCAAGCAAGTTTTCTGAAACCTTATATTCACCAAGACCTTTTTGCGGTTCTTGACACCTTCGGGTTTCATAAACTGGAAAAGGCATTCGATCTTGTTCGCCAGTGCAAAGGTTTCTTATTTCGTTTTTATCTTATTCGTATGTCAAAATGCTTTACTCTGTACCTATTCTCTTGTCTGTGATCTCTGTCAATTACATAGAACTGCATAAACTGTTTTTGTGGCACTTATACTTCACTGATGGAAGGATAGTGCTCACATCTATACTACCTTGTTCTATGTAGGTTTCTGTAAAATTATTACTTCACACCCTGTGCACTTCCTACCCAAGGATGTTGCTGCCTTTTATCTCTCATGGCAGGGAGAGAGAGGTGGAGACGAGGCCACCATCAGGGTGAGCAAAGGGAATACAGTCAGCAACACTCCCTACAATGTTATCAACCTTATCAACGCTGCTTATAAGGTCAAGGATGAGGGATTAGAACTGGGTGAAATCACTGCAGAACAGCTGCAAGAAGCTGTGGAGATGGTGATGATAGTTCCCATCCACTACACAAACAGGATGTTTGTACGTTCACTTCTCGCGCCAGAATTCAGGATTGTGTTTGAATTCGTACAGCGAATTTTCCTTAACCACAACGGGTCTTACGACCAGGTGACTCCTGAGAAGTTCAGGATATTAGCAGCAGTTGTCCTTAATCTGCCAGTTAACTGGAGTAGGATCTTATACGATCTCTTGGCAAAGGAGGCCAAGATGATCTTATTGGTGAAAGGTAGCTCCCCAGGCATCGAAGTTAAGAGAAGCAGCCTGAGACATTCCACAAAGATCAGCTATATGCTGGAATCATTCTTTCCTCACCATCAATGGGATACAACAGTTGAGTTCAACGTGAAACAACACTTTCCCAAGGACCAGCATCAGATAGAAATGTCAATGGGCATTTCAGCAAATCTGATTGCTAGAGTTAAAGACTCTGTAGTCTTTAATGCTCTGATGGAGATGGGGAACTCAAATCCCATCTGGATCCCTCCATCTGGTCCAGTAACTCACTCCACAAAATCTAAGGTCACTAAGGAGAAGCCATCCGAGAGAACCCTCTCCAAGAGAGTGACCAGGAGGGCCAGTTCTGTTGAAACAGACACCTCTACAGCAGCACAGCAGCCCAAACCCAAGCGCAGAAGGCTTCACAAACTGTCTGCTGAGATACAGACCGAAGCCCCTGCTGCTGCAGAAGCTGCTATCCCTCAACAGGAGGTGGAGGCGGAAGAAGTTGTCGTGCTGGTTGGTGCACCAGAAGATGTGGAACCTTTGTCATCAGTACATCCAGACCAATCCAAAGACTTTTCTCCAGCTCAAACGATCAGCTCATCTTCTGCTGAGCCTCTAGAACAAATCAATGAAGAAGATGAAGAAGCAATTGAATCTTCAGATGAAGATGTTGAGAATAAAACAGCTCAGTCTGTGGTTAAAATGATTGAGGCAGAAGCAGACAGGGCTGTCCTCAACATATTCCCAGGCATTCAGCTCACACCAGAGAGCTATGATGCAGCAAAAAGGGTCAAATTGCTGCTGCTGATCAAAGACAAGGAGTTCTATGTTTTAGATGCACTCCTTAAAATCAGAACAATTGACCAGCTCAAGGCAGAAGAAGCCACACTGTTAAACATTTTCGAAGTTTCATCAGTTGCTGAACTCAGAGAAAGCTACTCACAATCAATCCTCGCAATAGCTCAGCTCGAAGCTCAGAAGCTACAGATCAATCTGAGAGAAGTATATGCTAAGGCTGGAAAGCTAGATTTTTATGAAAGTGTAGTTGCTGAAGAAGATGTTGAGACTGCTCCATCTGTTGTTCACAAACAGGGTGCAGAAATAGCAGAACCTGCACCAGACCAGGTCATGACTGACACTGGTGTGCAGATCACTACTCCACCTGCACCAACTGAGGGAGAACAAGAAAAAGAAGAATTTCTTGGACAGAACATAGGAGGCGAGCTCACAAATGACATCATCACTCCTGCCGTTGCAGCTGCACAGAACATACATGTGCAGACATACACCTTGGAAGATATATTGATGGACCAGCATCAATCCCTATCTAATATTCAAATCAGAGATCTTATTTCCAAGAAGGTGGATCAGTACATGTATGGAACGCTGACCACAGTCCAAGATGAAGCCACACGCATACTCACAGAGTTCAACGACCACCTACAAACTCAGGTCAATCGGGTCGACTCTGATCTGAGGCGAATCTGCAGACTGAAGATTGAAGAGATCAGCAAGAAACTAGATGATGATCGGGCTGCTGCTGATGAGAGGAAAGCACAGATTGATCAAAGTCTGTTTTCAACCGAATTCAAAGTGAAGGAGATGTACAAAATTATCAGTGCCTTTGCAGAAAAGGAGAAAGACATGGTACACGCCATAGTCAAGGAGCAGACTGATGGTCTCACAGCAGATGTAGTCAAGGAAGCAAACTCATACACCAGATCACTGCTCAGACAGTTTGAAGCTGATGGGAAAGCCTTTGTGGAAAGGAAGCTAAGGGATCTGCACTATCCAACTTCCACCCTCATCTCTTCCTATTTTGATGAGACAGCAGACATCAAGGCAGCTCACGAAGAAATCAAATCTGACCTGGCCAACACACAGGCTTCTCTTCAGAAACAGATCAATGATTCCAACCTCAACATCACCTCGCTGCTGTCTAGCAGATTTGAATCTGACAAGGAGGTCGCAGAGCTGAAGAACGAGGTCACCTCCCTCAAGACATTCATTCAATAATTTATTGATGATGTCGAAAAGGGGGAAGGAATTGGGAAGAAAAAGCTGCCATTTGCTGCGCAGGAAAAGAAGAAAGAGAAAGCAGCAGAAGAAAAACAGAAGAGCTTGACTGGATCTGGTGCATCAACCGCAAAGAAACCAGCCAGCAGCTCTCCTTCCTTCCAAGCACAGAAAACCTTCACTCCAAGCAGCTCATCCCAACCACCCAAGAAAAAGAAAAGAGCTGGATCCAGTTGGTTCTCATCTGCTCCCATTCGCAAATCTTTGACAAAACAGGGAGAGACCAACTGGGTCCCAGATCATCTGAAGGAGGGATTTGAAGGGCTGAAGTATGGATTCATCATGTGCCGTTATTTCCTCAAGGAACCTCTCTACTGTGAGGGGACACCTAATGAAGCCTTCGATCTGTATATGGATCGAAATGATGCAAAGGATCTGGTGGAAGAGATCAGAGCTGCTGCTGCAAAAGCCCAAATCCAGATAACTGCTCCAGAAAGGGAGTTCAGAACCTGTCCCACTATTCCTGGGACAGACCTCCCTGACAAAACCTTTCTGCTGAACTTCATAAACCAACTAGCAGAAAACAGAGGGTATAAGGTGGATGCTGAAGACCCTGACTACATAAGGGTATGAGAAGGGGTATACGAAAGCGTGCAGCTTATATCTGATGAGACCAGAGCAAGAATGAAGAAGCAACAAGAGGAGAGAAGAAAAAGCAGATAGTAGTCTTAATTCTTATATCTTTGTGATCTGCCTTTTCTTATGACTTGTTCTGTCTATCTGTAACCTCTCTTGTCTTCTTATCAATATATGAAATCCATTTTGAGTTTCTGATGACAACAATTCATTGTCCAGAACACATATAAACTATCCTAAAACGTTATAAACATTAATAACGTGCTAACAACAATCTGGAAGACCAGACCAGATCGTTCTTTATGATCTGATAGGATTCTCTTTTGTAAAGTGTGGTTTCGACATCATCAACAAGGGGGAAATTGTTGGGAACCCTAAGATTAGTGTTGATGATGGTCTCTCGAAAACACACTTAGCTGGTCTTTATGTTTAACCTGTTCCTCGTGTAAAAACCAGATCACTATAGATAAGGTGATTTCTGTTATGGAACAGATTAGGAGATGACTTAAAATGTAAAGGATATATTCCTATAGAAGTCATTCTCAAACTAGAATAGGATGAAAGTCATTGCTTTATGCCAAAGAAGAATCGATCTGCTGTAACAGACAGTGACCAGATCGATGACTAGATCAATGCCAACAGTGATGAACCAGAGCGACTGAGTCATCAAACCATTAGCTGACATCATCCTACACATCATATGCACTTGCCACGTCAAGATCAAGGTCCATCCAACAGGGTTTGGAAAGATAATCTACGATTTAAACAAATAAGGAAAGAGACCGTTAACAATCTGATTTCCATAAATCAAAGATTGAGTCAACCTTTCTTATATGGCAAGAACAGATATGATGGAAACCATTGATTGGCAATATACCATCTATCCCACGCCAATCAACAAACGGCTAGAATTTAAAATTCAAGGCCTATATAGTTGAAGACAACAATCTGGAAATTGACGAGAACACGCACGAGCTATACTGCAATTATCCTTCAAGTTTTCTGCATTCCAGACTTAGAGCTTCAACATCTTGTGATTCTACATCACACCAACCACCTCGATTCAAGTCTGTCTTGTCGAGAGAAAGGAGATCACCCTGCTAGCTAGTAGTTTTCTAGCGGTAACGTAGAGGTAATCTGTTGTAAAGGGACACGACCCTTCATTCGTGCATAAGTATCACTCTAGTTGTGATTGGTACTTGTGACTCGTTCTCCACGAGTATAAAGAAGCAGAGTATCCTAGTAGTGGATAATCTGGTCTAGTTTTGACCAGATCGTGGACGTAGGGATTTCCCGAACCACGTTAAACAACTGTGTGCTTTACATTTCTGCATTCTTTATATTATATGTTGTTTATTATCCTAACTCTCTGCACTCTCATTCATCTGCATCTCAATCAATCTCCTAAACAATCTGGTTAATACTTAAAGGTTTTCAAAACAAGAGCAATCATTAATCCACCATTATTCCGCACTCACTCTACACTCAGGAGGTAATAAGATCACTCTTATTATCTGTTAAGTGTTTACACTAAGAGAGTAATCTGTTTGGACTAAACCAGCTACTGATCTGTATATCGATCTGGTCAGTCATCCCCAAGCAATTTCGTGTATAGAATAGCTTGAGCTCTTTTATAAATTGTCAAGTAAAACTGGAAAGTTTGTATTTGGTGTATTCCCCCCCCCCCCCATACACCAAACCTTGCTCTTTAGGGACCAACAAGTGGTATCAGAGC
>JAPKLX010003456.1:0-11105 GCA_026898415.1 Leonotis leonurus
TGATAGGATATATATAGCCCCACCAAAGGCCCAAAGCCAACACAACTGGACCCCGAGCAGCTCGGCCCAAGAGTCTAGAAGCCCCACAGTTCGGCCCATAAAGAAGTCCAGAAGTTACTTCCGCCCAGCTCGGCCCAGTTCGGCCCAGTTTCAGCCCACGATCTCTAAACCACCCCACGATCTCGGCGTAGTTGTAACCGTAATTCTTTACTTATAAATAGTGCAGCCATAAGAGATGAGGGGGACCTTGGTTTTCGATGATTATTGTAATCTGAGAGCATTTAATACTACACAATTCTCCTCTCCCGTGGACGTAGACCTCATTAACGGTCGAACCACGTAAATCTTGTGCCCATTCTATTTTCTGTTTTACCATCGTAAATCACTCTAAAAATTGACGATCGAACACTGGCGCCGTCTGTGGGAACGATATAAATTTTGTGAATCCGATCCACATTTTCTGAGTGAAGAAACAATGGTGAAATCTACTCGTTCCGCCATAGCTGCTGCTAAGGGAAAGCAGAACCAAACCGAGCTGCCCCTCATACCCGCCGATCCACCTCGTACCTCTACCAACGAAGGGGATGTACGTCGGGTACAACTTAATAGGCAGCACTTACTCCGCCGAACTCCGGAAGGCCACGTGGAGGACGTTCGCTCGAACCGATCTCACGATTCAATCAGTAGCGGAGGGCTAAATCAGGATCGACGAGGTAGCACCTCGCTCCAACCTCAGCTCGGAGATGCGCTCAAAGCGTATCTTGACCTCCACGAGCAGGACTTCCTCAAGTTTGCCGAGCAGCATCGGCAGCGAAGCCAGGACGAAGCCAACAAGAATGAACCACCACGACAACGACCTCGGCCCCCGAGCCTTCAAATTGTTGAGGGGAGAAACGACGAGCCCCCCCATCGACAGCATAATCACCGAGGTAACAATGACCTCGTTTCACCTCGGCGGGACTCCATATCGCCTCGTCCAAACGTCGGCCCCTCACGACGTAACGAGGAGGACCATAGGGAAGGTAGATTCACTGTCTACAGTCGACTCGCTACGCCCTTCACCAACAAAATACTTTACACCCCGCTTCCATCAACATATAGGGTACCACCGATCAAACCCTATAATGGTTCCTGTGACCCCAGCAACTTCGTGTCACAGTACCAATACAATATGCTGAACCAAGGACTTGTCGAGGATGTATACATGTGCAAGGTCTTTCCCGAACTGCTGATAGACAATACACGAAAGTGGTTCGACAACCTCCCTCGCTGCAGCATAGGGTCGTATACTGACCTGCTAGACGCCTTCGAACGGCGTTTCTTCCAAAAGGCCGAAGCCAAGATCAGCTCGGCTCAACTCCTCACGATGAGACAGGGACGAGGAGAGTCCATTAGCAACTTTTTGGTTAGGTTCTACGATGAGAGCCTAAAAGTCGACCGCCTCTCAGACGATGTCCTCATCTCGGCATTTCAAAATGCCATTCACTCCGGCACTCTCTTCAGGGAACTCGTAAAAGAGCGTCCCCAAATCTCCAAACAACTATGGAAGATCGCTGACACGTTCGCCGAAGCAGACGAGGCCGACAGGAAGAAAAGGGCAGTAGACCGACCCGAGAACCGTGATAAAAGAAGGGAAGAACGCAGCGATCATGGGCCAAGCCGACGAGGTGCCCTGGAAAGAATACAACGAGGTCCGCCGACATCCCGCCTCGGACCCCGGTCCAACCAAGAACAAGGTCAACTAACTCCGTTGACCAAACCCCGGGCCGAAATCTACGAGCTCCACGCGAGCTTATTCCAGAAACCCCCTCCCTTATCCCGAACTGGATCAAAGCGCCGATCCAAAGATAAGTACTGCAAGTTTCACGAAGACCACGGCCATGATACCGAGGACTGCCGAAATCTCGCCTCGGACATCGAATACTTTGTGCGAGATGGTACCCTCAGAAAATACCGAGGTAGTAGTCAACAGAATGCCCGACCTCAAGGGAAGGGCAAGAGAGGTCAGAACAGAGGGGAAAGCTGCTACCCTCATCAAGATAAGAAGCCGAAGCACGATGACGGAGACGAAGACGAAGACCAACCCCAATATGACGGAGTCATCGCTGCCATCACCGGACTACCTCAAGGCGCGACGAAGTCATCGTTAAGAGCCGAGGCCCGAAGTCAGCCGAAGGAAGAACCTTCACAGAAGAGGTTCAAGAAGGACGAGGTCGTCACCTTTTCCAGCGACGACCCAGTCCCCCATGCCTTACCTCATCAAGATGCCACCATCATCGAGGCCGTGGTGGCTAACAAATTGGTCCACCGAGTATTCATCGATAGCGGTGCCTCGGTGAGCGTGCTCTTCAAAAACTGCTTCGATAGATTCAACGTCGAAGAAGCACGCTTAAAACCAGCACCCGTCCGGTTAAAGAACTTCACCCAAGAAGAGACCTCGACGGAATGCACCATCTCGCTCCCCGTAACGGTGGGAAGGAGTCCATTATCTTCCACGAAGATAATCCACTTCTTCGTCGTCAAAGCCAACTCCCCCTACAACATCATCTTGGGAAGAGATTGGCTAATAGCGACGAGGGCAATCTGCTCGGCCTACCACCTAACGATCAAGATCCCATCTAGGAATGAGGTGATCACGATTAGAGGGAACCAAACGCAAGCCAAGGAGTGCATGCAGGTCGCACTCCGAGGCTCCGGGGTGCAACACCCTCAGGCAAAGCAGCTACAGAAAACCGAGGTGAAGGAGTCGACATCGCCACCACCTGCGGAGCCAATTGAAGACGTCGTACTGTGTGATGACGATGTGACTAAGGTCGTCAAGGTCGGGTTCGTCGGGAGAAATGAACTCCGAAGTCAAGTTGTCCAATTACTTCGGGAGTTCAAGGACATCTTCGCTTGGTCACCTTTAGACATGACCGGAGTATCATCAGACGTCATCACTCACCGCCTCAACATCGACCCTGAGGTGAAGCCAGTTCGGCAGAAGCAACGAGTCTTCGCAGCCGAGCGGAACCAAGTGATCCAGGACGAGGTACGCCAGCTACAACAAGCCGATATCTTGTTCGAAGTGAAGTACCCGACGTGGCTGGCAAACCCAGTAATGGTGAAGAAACAAGGGGGGGATGGCGCATGTGTGTTGACTATACCGACCTCAACAAACACTGCCCCAAAGATTGCTACCCCCTCCCCAACATCGACAAGAAGGTTGAAGCCCTCGTTGGTCACGAGGTGTTTAGCTTCCTGGACCTATACAAGGGCTACCATCAAGTCCTCATGAGTGACGAAGATGCTCCGAAAACGGCCTTCATTACTGACTTTGGCATTTTCGCATATAAAAAAATACCTTTCGGACTCAAAAATGCCGGAGCCACATACCAAAGAATGGTCGACAAAATATTTGAACTTCACATTGGTCAGAACGTCGAAGTGTATGTCGAAGACATAGTCGTCAAGAGTAAGGAGGTCGGCAATTGCCTAAACGACTTTCAGGTCGTCTTCAACCTACTCCGCGAGGTGAACCTGAAGTTGAACCCTGGAAAATGCACCTTCATGGTGCAGTCAGGAAAATTCTTGGGGTGTTGGGTATCTCGCGAAGGGTTAAAAGCTAACCCAACCAAAGTCAAAGTCGTGCAAGAAATGTGTTTCAACTTATTTTTAACTGTCAGTACGTGGCTTTGTTTAGACCAGACCCACTGTCCGATAAAGGGACTCAGTATCGGGCACGAGGAATATTTCCAGCCGATATACTTCCAATTATATTAAGTCACTCGCAATTTAAAACGAGTTCGTTATAGATTAATAAGCTGACCCTAGTCGTATTCTCAAGGAAGGCTTAGTAGGGCGATTATATTCTTTGTTCGTAAAAACGGAAAGCAATTAAAAAGAGTTTGATTTGGATTTCTATAGCTAGGCGAAGAAAGTAAATAAGAAAGCAATTAAAATCTAAACTAAGAACAAAACTTAAATCTAATCTAAGAAAGTAAAGAACTTGAAGTTTAAAGACGAAAGAAGAACAGAAAGAAATCTGGAAATTCAAAGCGAGAAAAGGAATTGAAAGCACAAAACGGAACAACGATAAAAGTAAATAAACAAAGCAATAATTAAAAGGAAAGAAACGAACTTGAATTAATACTTGAAGTACGTCTGGAAACGACAATGAAAATCTGGAAATAACGGTGTTCGAATGTTGTAAACGGCTAACTCCAAAACGAATAACGGAATGAAAAATCCTATCTAGAATGCTAAGTCTCGACCCTTGAATGCGGGATCGAGACGAACTAGAAATAATAAAAATATGCTGGAAAACTAGTCTAGGAATTCGTGCTAAAAGGAGTCGGGACGAAGTATGGAGAACTGAGATCTTTCGACTGAATGGCACGACGTGTCTTTTTATAGCGAGAGGTAACTCAGCGGTCTCTGGAAGTCACCGACCGCTGACTAGGGTTGTTCCGAGTGGCGCTAGGGTTCGTTGCAACGGCCCGCGCGAAAAATGGGGAGTCAGCGACCGCTTAGACAGGTCAGCGGCCGCTGACCCGTGTGCCGCGGCCTGGCACAGCCTCTGGCGCGCAGCTGGCGCGGTCAGGCAAGTCAGGGACCGCTGACTAGGGCTCAGGGACCGCTGACCCGTGTACCGCGGCCTGGCACAGCCTCTGGCGCGCAGCTGGCGCGGTCAGGCAAGTCAGGGACCGCTGACCCGTGTGCCGCGGCCTGGCTCGGTCGCTGACATGCCCTTTCGGCACACTTCTTCGTTTTCTCGTCTTTTCTCATTTCTTTTCCACTTTCGACGCTCGTTTAGGCCAATGATCCTGAAACATAAAATGAAACATAACTCGGGCCAAAACATCACGGAACGAGGAAAAATACTACGAATAAAGCTACGAAAAACATAAGTTTAGACGAACAAAATGAGACTAAACAAAATGCAAGTGCCGAAGTCTATTCACGACGTGCATAGACTGACGGGCTGCTTAGCCGCGCTAAGTCGTTTTCTATCTAAAGCTGCAGAGAAACAACTCCCGTTCTTCAAGATATTAAAGAAGGCTCCAGACTTTGAGTGGAACGACGAGCACAAGTCAGCTTTTGAGAACTTGAAAAAGTACCTCGCAAATTTACCCACCTTATCCGTCCCGAAGGAAGGCGAAGTTCTCTCCCTATACCTCGCCGCCTCGGACGAATCAATAAGCGCGGTCCTAGTACGAGAATCACCTCGGCAACTTCCTGTCTACTTCATAAGCCGAGCACTAAAAGGATCAGAAACAAGGTACCAACCCCTAGAGAAGGTCGCACTCGCTCTAGTGAACGCCGCAAGAAGACTTCGGCCATACTTCCACGCTCACCCGATACAAGTCCTAACCGACCTTCCACTTCGACAAATACTCACGAAGCCCGAAGCTTCCGGACGAATTGCCAAATGGGCGGTCGAGCTCGGTGAACATACGATCTCCTTCGTACCTCGTCAAGCCATCAAAGGACAAGCATTAGCAGATTTCTTGGTAGAAACAGCATTTGCAGAACCCCCGAAGCCCACCGAGCTCGCCAAAGACAAAATCCAAGACGAAATGCCGAAGTTACCTCCAATAGATTGTTGGAAAATCTATGTAGATGGTGCATCGGGTCAGAAAGGAAGTGGAGCTGGAGTCTTACTCATCAGTCCGGAAGGGAAAGAAACCACATATGCCCTAAGATTTAACTTCCCTACGACAAACAACGAAGTGGAATATGAGGCTCTAATAGCTGGACTTCGCCTCGCGCAAACCTTTCAGCTACGAGCTGTCCAAATCCACAGTGACTCCCAAATTATAGTAAGTCACGTGCTGGGCAAATACGAAGCACGAGGTGAGCGGATGAAGAAATATCTCCTCAAGGTCAAAACTTTACAAGAAGGTTTTGAATACTTCGAACTGGTACGAATCCCGAGAGGCGACAACAACCGAGCTGACGCACTAAGCAAGCTCGCATCATCGTCCACGACCTCCCCCGTGGAAGAAGTGCAAACCCGAAGCATAGACGAGGCCGAAGTAAGCATGGTGACCGACGACGAATCAAGCTGGATGACGCCACTTCGCAATTACTTAGAGAGAGCCGAACTCCCTACCAATAAGATCGAAGCTCGGAAGCTTCAGAGCAAATCAATCAAGTATATTCTAGATCAGGGAGTGCTATACAGGAAATCATACCTCCAACCTCTTCTCAGGTGCGTGGGGTCCACCCAAGCCAATTACGTACTACGCGAAGTACATGAAGGATCCTACGGCAGTCACATCGGAGCTCGTGCCTTAGTTAGAAAGATCATGAGATGGGGATATTATTGGCCAACCATGCTTCAAGATGCAATCAACCTCGTCAAGAAATGTCCGAAGTGCCAGCTCCACGCAACAATAATCAGAACACCTCAAACCGAGCTGACCAGCATGCAAAGCCCTTGGCCATTCATGTAATGGGTTATTGACATCGTTGGCCCATTCGAGCAAGCTCCTGGTCAACTACGGTTCCTTATAGTGGCCGTTGACTATTTTACGAAGTGGGTAGAAGCTGAACCTTTAGCACGGATTACAAGCAAAAAAGCCCTGAACTTCGTTTGGAAATATATAGTTTGTCGCTTCGGCGTACCCCACGTCCTCGTGTCAGATAATGGAACTCAATTTACGGACAATGCTTTCAGAGAATGGTGTGACGAGCTCCACATCCAGCAGAAATTCACTTCGGTAGCCCACCCTCAAGCAAATGGTCAAACCGAAGTGACGAACCGAACAATAGTCAAAGGGTTAAAAACCCGCCTCGACAAAGCCAAGGGAGATTGGGCAGAAAATCTGCCCCAAGTTCTATGGTCTTACCGAACTACTCCCCGAACATCCCATGGAGAAACACCATACAGCCTTGTCTACGGAACCGAGGCGGTGATCCCAGTAGAGATCGATTTACCGAGCCCCCGAACGATTAACTTTGCTGCCGACGACAACGAAGAAAGACTCCGAACTAACTTAGATCTACTGGAAGAAAAACGAGAACAAGCCTGTATACAAGAGGCTCGATACAAACAGCAAGTAGCTCGGTACTATAACAACCGAGTCAAGCATCGGCAGTTTCAAGTAGGCGACCTCGTACTCAGAAACAACGAAGTTAGCAAGGCAGAGAAGCTCGGAAAATTGGAAGCTACTTGGGAAGGACCCTACCAAATCCAGGAAGTCCTCGGCAAAGGGTCGTACAAGCTCGCCCACTTATCTGGGGAACCAGTACCCCGAACTTGGCACGTCTCCCATTTGAAGAAATATTATTTATAGTTTAGATAGGTCGGGCATAGTTAGCTTCCATTCCATGTAATTTTATAAAAGTATAGGTTTTCTTTTATATGTTGTCTCGAGTCCACATCAAGCTAAAGCTCCAATTTTGGAGTAGCATCTAAACGCGCGTAAGGAGACCACTCCTATCGATAAATTCGACAAATAAGGAACATAATAGCCCAAACTTCATCCTTAAACGAAGTGGCTAATTTAAAAGCCAAAACTTCGTCCTTAGACGAAGTGGCTAATTTAAAAACCTGAACTTCGTCCTTAAACGAAGTGGCTAACTTAAAAACATTAACTTCGTTCTTAAACGAAGTGGCTAATTTAAAAGCCAAAACTTCGTCCTTAGACGAAGTGGCTAATTTAAAAGCCTGAACTTCGTCCTTAAACGAAGTGGCTAACTTAAAAACCTTAACTTCGTTCTTAAACGAAGTGGCTAATTTAAAAGCCTTAACTTCGTTCTCAAGCGAAGTGGCCAAATTAAACGCCTTTGTTCTTAAACGAAGCGACTCATTTAAATGCCTTCACTTCGTCTTTAGACGAAGTGGCTGCCCGAACAACTGACTTCATCTTTGGACAAAGCAAATACGAAGTTCACGTTAGCCAATACCAGAAATTTCGAAGCAAACTTGATTAAACAAATTGAGAAAAGCTTTAAAGAAATACAAGTGCTACAAGAACTTTTATTTATCAGAAAGATTACATCAAGGTGGAGGATCCGAGCCCGGAGGCCTACTAAAACTAAGGTACTTCTCTACAAAACTAGGACCCGAGCTCGAACTGGCGCCATGGCCCAGGACGGCATCCAAAAAGTCCATACCTTGACCTCGGCCAAAATTTCATCCTCGGCCCTGGCCCCCCGAAGTAGCTCGACCTCGGCCTCCCGCCACACGTCGCCCTCCACCTCGCGACATAATGGCGAGCATCTGCTCCCGCGTCCGCCCCGAGCCAAGCAGCTCGACACCAGCCGAGCTCCCGACCACTCGACCCGAAGAAGAAGAGTCGAGTGAAGCCTTCTTGGCCAACACCCACTCCTTCAACTTCGGACTTCTATCCTGCACGGTCTTATACATGGACCCCAGCTTGAATAGCGCCTCTTCTTGCTCGCGCACCTGCCAGGAGTCCTCGCCATATCTATCGAGGTACTTCCTCGTCCGAGCACGAACTTCTCTGATCTGAGTCTGGACCTCGTAAATGGTCAGCCTCCCGCTCTTATGAACGAGGTCCTCGTACTCCGCATGCTCCTCGGCTACAGCCTTGAAAGTTTGAATATCCTCCTTAGCTTGCTTGAACTGGTCCTCGAGCTCCAAAAACCTCGCATGCTCCTCATCGAGCTTTTCCTGAGCTGCCCGAAGCTTCGCATCAGCCTCGATCTCAATATTGGCAGCTCGGCTCTTCCAACATTCTACTTCGACCTCGGCCTTCTCAACAGCTCGCCGAAGTTCAGAAAGCTCTCTTTCAAAAGAAGTATCGCACACGTCAAGAACGAACTACAAAAAAAAAAAGCAGCAGCAGCACAATTCAATCAAAAAGGATTTTTATTATACTGACAAAGAGACGCCACCCTAATGATGACGAGGTACAAACTAAACAAAAAAAAAAGGGGAAAAGCTAGCTAAGGGCCTCCATCACCGACCTCGCCGCCGTCGCCGCCATCCAGGCCTCCTTCCACCGGGTCACGGGAGAGTTCGGCAATTACTGCCTCGAGCTCATCATCCCTATCTACAGGACAGTGCCGAACTCCCATTTCCGATAGCAGGGATTTCTCCCGCGCCAGCCGCTCCACCACCGGGATGGCCGAGGTGCACTCTACCAACGCCTCCGCGTACTCCCGCAGCATCTCTTCCTTGGATACCGCCTCGTACCCTTACTTGACTTTGTCAAGCTCAGGGTAGTCCTCGGCGACCCGGTCGAGCGCTGCCGAAGTGATCGGGGCGCTCATAGCACCCACCAGCTGCACCACCGCGTTGCTGAAGTGCTTGGAGCGAAAAATCCGCTCCGCCAGGGCTCGGAACACACCACCCTGCTCGGCGGCAGCCCGGCTCATCTTCTCCCTCTCTCCGGCCAGCTCGGCCCTCAGTTCGGCGACTTTGGCCTCTAGGCCGGCCGCCCTTCTCTCTGCCTCCCTTAGAGCAGAAAGGGTCTGAGCCCCCTGATCCGCCGCCTTCGCCGCCTCGGCCTTCGCCTCCTCGAGCTCGGCAGTCAAGCTGCGGAACTGCTCGACTCCGAAGACGACGAAGTTTGACAGGGCCCTTAGCCCACCCAGCGCCGTGTCCGCCTCCTGCTCTAGCCGTGTCAACTCACAAAACAAGTAAAAGACCAAAGAGAACACACGTGTACTCACCTCAGGAAACGAAAATCGGATCAGCGCACTCCGACCGGAAGTCAGAGGCCCCGAGCTCATTCCGACCTCCTGCCGCGGCGAGGACAGGGTGATCACTGGCGGGGGCTCGTCGGCGGTGGCCCTCTCCACCGGTTGGCGGCGCGGCGTCTCCTCCGCGGTTGAAGAGGTCATCGCCCTCTTCTTCTTCTTCTTCAGTACCGCCTGCAGCGCCTCGGGATTCACTGCAAAGGAACACAAGGAACATCAGAATCTATTTCGGATTAAGATGACCACAACATATAATAAAACCTCACCCGGATCCACGTCGGCGGAAGTGTCACAGGGGCTCAGCCCGTGCCTCGACAGTTCGACCTCGGCGTAATCCCTCTTAATTATGCCGAGGTCCACCAAACTCGCCTCGACCTCGCTTACTGGATCCTCAGTAAGTTGGGGCCCAAACTTAGCCTCCGACCAAGCATATATGGGCACCCCCTCAGCTTGGCAGAAGAAGAATTTCTTCTGCCAGTTCGACACCTTCGACGGGGTGACTAACTTGAATTTATTAGCAGGAGAAAGGTACACCCACCCTAAAGAAACGTAGCAGCGAATCTACAGTAGCCGACCCACCACGCCGGCCGATCTCAATACAAAAACCGACGACCTGCTTAATCGACGTCGGCGTCAACTGCCCTAGAGGCAAATGGCACCTCTCCAAAAAATCTACAAAAATGGGGCTTAAAGGAAAACGAAGACCGAAATGAAGGTAGTCTTCGTACACAGTAAAAAACCCTGCGGGCGGCGAACTACTCTTATCTTCCGCCCGAGGTACAACTAGTTCCATCGACCTCGGAAACACGAATTTCCGAGCCAAATTCACCATGTGCGACTCGCTCATGGTTGACTCACACTCTAGGGCCGCCCCCGACCCAACCAGCGACCCAAACTCCACCATTCTAAAAATGGGAGCCGAATCCCGAAAAAACACCCTGACCGTCACCCTCGTCGGAGCTACCCTCGCCGACGAGGACGACACCTCTCTATCTATATCTACCGGAGTATGAGAAGAAGTAGAAGCCATAGTCTTTACAAAAAATAACTTACTTGTGCAAACTCCGATTAGCCGAAACAGTACCCGACGGCGGTTCAACTCAAAAAGCTTCTCGAAGAAGTTTAGCGGAGAGTGGAAAGAAGACTAATTCTCGAGAAAGCGGAAAGTTTTTTTTAGCGTATGCAACAAGCTTTTATAAGCAACTTTACGCCTTTTCGCATTCCCGCCTCTTCGCACACACCAATACGAAGTCGACGCGTGTCTCAAACGTTTTTCCACCAACAGCTGTCTTCCACCACCAACATTACCACTTCGACTTCGTCAACACTCCACTTCGGCAAATTCCACTTCAACTACAGCAAACAGCTCGGAAAAATTTCCCTCCGACTACAGAAAGAAGCTCGGACAGTTCAACGCCGTCACCCTCGCTTCTCTCTCTTTTCGGGGGGGG
>JAPKLX010001501.1:0-20569 GCA_026898415.1 Leonotis leonurus
CAAGATCTTGATACAGCCAAAGAAATGTGGGAAGCACTAAGAGATCTCAGCCTAGGATCTGAAGCTATGATCGAGAACAAGCTATCCCTAGCATGTAATAAGTTCGATGAATTCAAAATGAAGCCTGGAGAAACCATTGAACAAATGAAGAACAGGTTCACTGAAATATTACTTGAAGTATCTGCCTTCAAAAAGGATAAGTACACACAGAGAGAGAAAAATCTCAAGATTCTTAGAGCCTTACCACCAAGCTGGGAAATCTATTCAGCTATGCAACCTCTACGTGCTGATTTCAATGATCTGTCTGTAGAAGCACTCTTTGATCATCTGGCTGTCCATGAATGTGATATCAGAAGGATACATGGACCAGATCACTCCTCCAGCAAGAAGAGTGAAAATAACACAAAGAAGGAGAAAGAGACTGCCTTCAAAGCGAAGTGCAAATCAGATGATTCAACATCATCTGCTACACCAGCAGAAGGAGGATATGAGAAGCTACTCAAAGAATTTTCCTTGATTGCTAAAAGAATGGACAAGATGGAAGTCAGATCAAGAAAGTATCGTAGATTCTACAAAGACAACAAGAATAGATACCAGAAAAATAAAGAGACTGAACAATCTGTTAACAGAACAGAAAGTAAAGGCAATAGCAAGTTCACTAACCCTGCTGATTATACTTGCTATGGTTGTGGAAGAACAGGTCATTTCAAAACAGACTGTCCAGACCTATCCAAAAGCCAGAGAGAAGAACTAAGAGCTAAGAGAGACAGAAAACTTAAAGCTCAACGTAAAGCTATGATAGCAGAAGAGGACTCCAGCAGCTCAAGTCATTTAACAGACAGTTCATCAGAAAATGATGAAGCCTTCTATGCTGGAGAAACAGACAATGAATGGGATGAATGCTACATGGGCCTAGACAATGGACTCGACCAAGATGAGGTAAATTTTCATGACTCTCAATCTTCAGATAAATCTGATTCTGATTCAGGTAATGAAGATGAACCAGAAGTTACATGGAAAGAAATCAACGAGATGTTTGAAAGTTATACAAGCATTAAGAAGCTATTCTCTGAAGCTATAAAAGAGAATGAAAAGATGAATGATACTATAAAGTTCCTAAGCGAAGCAAATACGAAGTTCTCAGCCCAGTCTATTGATCTGGAAGAACAGATCAAAAATAAAGACAGTGAGATTCATACTTTGAACTCAAAGATCACAGATCTTATCAATAGGAACAATATTGCTGAAGAGAAGATTAAGAAAGGTAGAGATATGATCTACAGGAGTGATGAACGTGCCAAGCTGCTCATCAACATACAACAGAAAGGCTCTGCTGGATTAGGATATCCAGGTCACTCAGAAGAAGCAGCTGGTCCAATAAAATTCGTGCCAGAAAGGAAACAGGTACCAGATCAAGTGATAAACTTGAAAAATAAGAAGGATCTTCCCCAGAAGATGATGGTTAAACAATCTGGTAACAGACAATATCATCAAACAAAAGGACATCCTAGCTACTACACTGAATCCAAACAACAGACCAGAAATAATGTCAACAGGACATCACTGAAGAAAACAGAAAGCAAAGGATCAGAGAGATATTATCCTTCTGTTCTTCAATCTAAGTCCTCTGTTGATGAAAATGGAAATATCATCACTAGCTACATTACTGTTCCCAATTTAAAGTTATTCTGGATTCAGAAAGGGATCTTTGCTAATAACCAAGCACCCAGACAATAAAGGGTAGCTAAGTCTATTTAATTGCAGGACCAGAAGACTGCAAGAAGAAGCAAAGCTGCAAAAGGAACAATCTGGATAATTGATAGTGGATGTTCTAAGCACATGACCTGTGACAAGAATCTACTAACAGACTACATTGAGAAACCAGGACCCCAAGTTACTTTTGGATGCAATTCTAAAGGATATACCAGAGGGTATGGTAACATTAAAGTTGGCAAGACCACCATCTCAAATGTTTCATATGTTGAAGGTCTCAGCCATAATCTGTTCTCTGTAAGTCAGTTCTGCACCAATGGTAATCAAATTATTTTTGACACTAACAACTGTCTGGTGAAGAACAAGGAAGGAGATGAGATACTCCTTACCGGGATATTGCAGGATAGACTATATATTGTGCAATGGAACAACCAGATAGAGACCTGTCTGGTCACTAAGACAGTGTCAGAAACTAGCTGGCTATGGCATAAAAGATTAAGTCATCTCAACTTCAAAACAATCAATAAGATTGCACGAGAAAAACTAGTTGATGGTCTGCCAGAACAAATCTATGACAAGAATCACATATGTGAAGCATGTCAAGCAGGAAAGCAGACCAGATCATCTTTCTCAAGCAAATCTGTCCAGAGCTCATCCAGAATATTAGAGTTACTACATTTAGACTTATTTGGTCCAGTTAAACCATTAAGCATAAATGGTAGGAAATATACTCTAGTCATCATTGATGATTATTCAAGATTTACTTGGGTAATATTCTTGTATAAGAAGAAAGAAACTCTGGAGAAGCTGCCATCTTTTCTCAACAAGATCACCAAGAAAAAGGAAGTTTCTGTTACCACTATCAGAACAGATCGAGGAACAGAATTCCTAAACCAGAAGGTTGAGGAATACTGCAACCAGATGGGCATCACTCACCAGACATCTGCTGCAAGAACTCCTCAACAGAATGGAGTTGTTGAGAGAAGAAACAGATCATTAAAAGAAGCAGCACGTACTATGCTCAATGCAACCAGCTTGCCAAAGAAATTTTGGGCAGAAGCCATCTATACAACGTGCTACACCCAGAACAGATCAGCTGTTACCATCAGACATGGGAAGACACCCTACGAGATATGGAACAACAGAAAGCCTAGGATTCATTATTTTTGTTCTTTTGGCTGTCTGTGTTACATACACAATAATGGGAAATCTCAGTTGAAAACCTTTGATAGCAAAGCTGATCCAGGAATATTCTTAGGATATTCTGATGTTAGCAAAGCTTATAGAGTTTTTAACAAGAGGACTCACATTGTGGAGGTAACACCTCATATTGTGTTTGATGAATCTGTTATTAGTAACAAAGAGCTAGACATTGATCAAACACTTGACCAGAACATAAACCAGAAAGCAGTCCAGAACAAGAATCAGAAAGAAAAAGCAATTCTGTTAGAAGATATTCTAATCTGGAATACATCAGAAGAATATGAAGTTGAAATTCCAAACAATGCTGAAGCTGAAAGCTCACAGCAAGGGGGAACAGAACAGACAACACCAGAAGGCAATCAGCCAGAAGGTGAAAATAATCTTAATGAACCAGAACCAGATCAACCAGAAGAATCAAGCAATACAAATGGTTGGAATAATGATCAAGAAGAACCAGAAGATGAAAATCCATTTCAAACTTCTCATCCAGAATTTGAGGACCCAACAGATGAACCAGAACATGAGATATCAGAAGAGGAGATGTCTAGCAGAAGGAAATGGATTCAAGAAAATCACCCTTCTGAACAGATTGTTGGGAACCCAACAGATAGAGTAAGAACTAGAAGAATGCATGGAGAAAGTGCACTTCTCAGTTGTTATCTATCACGTGTTGAACCCTCTGACACCTACGAAGCACTTAGAGATGCAGACTGGGTCATAGCTATGCAAGAAGAACTTAATGAGTTCAAGAGAAACCAAGTCTGGTATTTGGTAGACAGACCTAAACATCAAGGGGTGATAGGTGTAAAATGGGTATTCAAAAACAAACGAGATGAGAATGGAGAAGTAGTCAGAAACAAGGCTAGACTTGTTGCAAAGGGATACAATCAACAGGAAGGTATCGATTTCGATGAAACCTTTGCACCTGTGGCCAGATTGGAAGCAATCAGACTATTTCTAGCTTATGCTGCATACAAGAGATTCAAAGTATACCAAATGGATGTTAAAAGTGCATTCCTTAATGGCATACTAGAAGAAGAAGTGTATGTTGAGCAACCACTTGGTTTTGAAGAAGAAAATCCTGACCAGAGAGTATATAGACTAGCCAAAGCTGTCTATGGTTTGAAACAGGCACCCAGAGCATGGTATGAAACATTATCCACATTCCTACTGGAATCAGGCTTTAGAAGAGGTTCTGTTGACAAGACACTCTTTGTCATCAAAGTCAAAGAACATATTTTGTTGGTCCAGATATATGTCGATGACATAATCTTTGGATCACAGTCTCCCTATCTGTGTGACAAATTTGCTGAACTAATGAAGAACAAATACCAGATGTCCATGATGGGTGAGATGAATTTCTTTTTAGGACTACAGGTAAAGCAATTACCAGATGGTATCTTTGTCAATCAAGCAAAGTACATCAATGATCTGCTAGTCAAGTTTGGAATGAAAGATAGCAGAGCAGTAAAAATTCCTATGCAATCAAATGGAAAGATAGATCCAGACCCAGAAGGAAAACCAGCTAATATTACTCAATATAGAGGAATTATTGGCTCTCTGCTATACCTTACAGCAAGCCGTCCAGATATTACATATGCCGTTGGAGTTTGTGCCAGATATCAAGCCAATCCTAAAGAATCACATATGGAAGCTGCCAAAAAGATACTTAGATATCTTAAAGGCACAGCTAATATTGGTCTCTGGTATCCACAAGATGATAACTTTGAACTTACAGGCTATTCTGATTCAGATTATGCAGGATGCAAACTGGACAGAAAGTCTACCTCTGGAACATGTCAATTTCTTGGAAACAAGTTGATATCTTGGTTTTCAAAGAAACAGACATCTGTTGCTACTTCAACTACAGAAGCAGAATATATGGCTGCTGGAAGCTGTTGTGCACAGATACTCTGGTTGAAACAGCAATTAAGAGATTATGAGATCGATGTAAAGGAGATACCTATATTCTGTGACAGCTCAAGTGCTATAGCTATAACACAGAATCCAGTACTCCACACAAGATGCAAACATGTCGATGTAAGACATCATTTTATCAGAGATCATGTAGAGAGAAAGCACATCAAGATTGAGAAGATTCATACAGACATACAACGTGCTGACATCTTAACTAAAGCATTACCAGATGAAAGATTTAAGATGCTGTGTGGAAAACTTGGACTACTCTGTCTGGATGAACAAAACCAGAAGGCTACCAGATAGTCAAACCAGAAGGCTACCAGATAGCCAAACCAGAAGGCTACCAGATAGCCAAACCAGAAGGCTACCAGATAGTCAAACCAGAAGGCTACCAGATAGCCAAACCAGAAAGCTACCAAATAGCTAACACCAGAAGGCTACCAGATAATCAAGACCAGAAATTAAGCACAGTTGAAATAAAATACACGTGGCATAATTTTCTCTATAAATTCACGAGAAAGCCAAGTGAAAATTATTTCTTAAATGCTAAGTCAAGGGGGAACCTTTAAGGAAATTGAAGCGTCGAGATAAATGACGTCACTTTCCTAGGTTACAGACTGTAAAAGATATTTTTATCCTTGATTTACTACAAATCTCTCATCTTTGTGATGATTAGCATAACTTTGGGAACTGGGATCGAGGAAATCCCTGCAAAAGACAGAAAAAGGAAAGTTGCCAAAAGTAAGAGATACGGACACGCTCGCATATAAACCCTAGGATTTAGAGCGTACATCTCACGCAAGGAAAGGCGGCAAAACAAATCCTGAAGCGGGAAAAATCTAAAAAGGGAGGAAATCTTTTCAACTCTTCGAATTTCTTTCATTTTTTTTTTTATGCTTAATAAATTTTTGTTATATATATGCGATATTCTTCTCTAAACTGTTCACCTTCACTTTATCGCACTGAGCACTTCTCAAAATTCTAAGCACTTAAGTTTTCCCAAAATCTCTGCAATTCTTCTCCAAAACTGTTTTAGCGTTTGACTATGGCACCCCAATCTTCACTCTTTTTGCAACACGTTGCTGAGGTTCAGAAGTTTCTCTCACCTGAACCATACGCTGTTCTTGAAACTCATGGTTTTCGTAAACTTGAGGAAATCTTTGGCATGGTTTCACGCTGCAAAGGTTTTAGTTTATTTCTTAATATCTACAGTTTATTGAATATTCTGTGATTCCTTGTCCTATGAACTGCTGTTATGACTACCCTTGTGCAAATACTTATGCTTGTTCATATGAACTGATGAAAATGTATATGCGTATGTGAATACTGTTTTGAATGCAAGGTTTCTGCAATATCGTCACTTCACATCCCAAGATGTTTCTGGGAAAGCAAGTGGCTTCCTTCTACCTAACATGGCAAAATGACAAGCATGGCTTCGAAGCCAACGTCTTGATGCCGATTGGGGATAGAACCAGCAAGACCCCTTACAATGTGATAGAAATGATCAACCAAGCGTACAGGTTGAAAGATGAAGGATTAACCCTGGAGGAGATCACCTCTGAACAACTACAAGAAGCTATTGAGATCATGATGGTGATACCCATCTCTTATACTGGACGGATGTTCCACAGATCTCTACTCCAACCTGGATTCAAGCTATTGTTAGAAGTGGTTCAACGGATCTTTCTCAACCACAGTGGATCATATGATCAAGTGACTCCTGAGAAGTTTCGCATTCTCACAGCGATTATTTTCAATCTTCGAGTCAACTGGAGCAGAATTTTGTTCGAATTGATGGCTAAGGAAGCAAAGTTGGTGACTTACACCAGAGATAGCAAGGGCAGAGGTACTTCGGTGGAAGTTAGGAGAAACCTGAGACATTCCACCAAGATCAGCTTGATGATTGAAAAATTTTTCAAGCAGAAAATGTGGGATGATGCTGAGGAGTACAACATCAATCACTCCATTCCCAAAGACCAGCACCAATTAGAGATGTCCATGGGACTTGCCCCTCAATTCTTTAACAAGATTACTGATGAAGTGCACCGTGTTGCTGCACTGGAGATGGGTAGCTCTAACCCCACATGGGTTCCACCTACTAAAGGTGCTGAGAAGAAAAAGGAGAAGGTGGTGAAAGAGAAGGCAACCAGAAAGAGAGGTAGTTCTGTGGAAACAGAAACCTCTGCTTCTTTGCCAAAACAGAAGAAACGCAGACTCCAAAAGGTTCAAGAATCATCACCACCACCAGAAGCCACAGCAGAACAGTCTGACATGCCAGAACAAGAAGAAGAGGCACCTCAGACAGCAACAGAACAACCAGAACCAGCAGAGGTTCAACCCGAATCCAGCCATCCTGAGAAGGATTTTTCTCCGGCCAGAACAGCTACTCCTTCTCCGAGCAGAATGGAAAGAATCAGTGAAGAAGAGGAGGAAGAATCTGCTGATGAGGAGGAAGTGAGAAAACAACAAGCAGAGAATGTCATCAACCTGTTGGAGAATGAGGCAGAACATTCTGTCTTGCAAGAATTTCCTGGAATCACTCAGCTGCCAGAGAGTTTGGGAGCAGCAAGGCGTGTCAAATTCTACTTGCTGGTCAAGGACAGTGAGTACTATATATTTGATGCCTTGCTCCAGCTCAAATCAATCGATGAATTGAAGAAAGAAGAAGCCACTCTACTGAGTCTACTCCAGGTTACTACTGTCCAGGAAGTCAGAGCAGAATACCACTAGCTTATCTCTGGCCTCATGAAGCAGGAGGCAGCAGCACTGAAGATTGACATGTCCACATCAAGCTCTGAACAACCTCAACAACAACAACAACCAGAACAGGGAGCACCTACAGAAAGTCAGTCTCCCAAGAAAACTCCAACAATAAGTCAGTCTCCCAAGAAAACACCCATCATTGATCTGGATTCCGGTGATGATGAACCAGTAGGCCAGCACATTGGCGGAGAACCCAGTAATGAAATATACACCCATGGTGCTGCCCAGAAATTGAAGAAACATGTGAATTTCTACACCATGGAAGAATTGTTGGAAAGAGAGCCCAAGACCTTCAACAATTATCAACTGGATAATCTCATCACCCTGCGAGTTGAAGACCACATGACCGATGTGTGCAACTCGATTCAAGAGAAAGCCACACAGATTCTTTCTGATTTCAACCAGCACCAAAAAGAATATGTTAATGATATGGATAAAGACATAAGGGGGAAAATCAGAAAGATCAGGGATGATCTGAATAAGAAGATGGATGATGACAGAGCAGCAGCTGAAGCTAACCAGAACAGAATCAATATCCGTCTGACTGGAATTGATGAAAAAGCAGAAAAGGCCACTGCCTTGCTTGCTGAACTGCTGGCCAAACAAGATGAGTCTATCAGTGCAGCTGTTGACAAGAAAGGCACTGCACTTGCTGCTCAACTCAAAGAATCTACTGACCTAGCCATTCACTCACAATTTGCTAAATTTGAAGATGACAAATTTGTGGAGTTGATGAGAAGACACCAGATCGACGTGCTCAATGATCTGCTGTACCCCAATCCTGATGAGTTTGGCAACCAGAACACCCGTCTGACTGCTGTTGAAGAGCTTCAAGCGACTTATGACAAAACACTGTCAACAATGAACAGCAGATTGGAGAAGAAATTGGATGCCTCTGATCAGACAATCAACCATCTGCTTGGCTTTAAAGAAGATGCAGAGGAAAAGATGGCGAAGATGACTGAGGAGATTACCTCTTTACGTACACTCATCAATACCCTATTTGATGATGTCAAAAAGGGGGAAATCTCTGAAGGGAAGGAAGGAAAGGGAGGAAAAACCAGCAAGGGCTTAACAGAAGCAATAGATGCTGGAACAGAAACACCAGCATCAACCCAACCAAGAGCTACCACTCCTCCAAGGCCAGACCCCACTCTGATGGGAACAGAAACACCTCAACCTGCACCTCAGATCACTGACAAAGGAAAGAAACCAATAGATGAGGGAGACCAGATAGCAGAACTGCTGCTATTCGGAGTGAGCATGGATCAAGCGTGTGATCTAGTATTCAGAGCTCAATTTTACAAAGATCAGGCGGAGAGAGAGAGAAAGCTGGCTGCCCAGGAAGCCAAAGAGAAATCTTATCAAACACCTTTCTCCTCGCCTACATCTACAGAACGCTCACAGCAGCAGTCCTCTCAGTCAACAACTCAATCCAAAAAGAAGAAGAAGAAAGCCTTCTCCTGGAACCTGTCTCTAAAGAAACAGACTCCAACAGATGTTTGGGTTCCAGAAGGAGATCAGATCGATTGGGAGAAAGTGAAGCAAGGTTTTATTTTGAACAGATATTTTTTGAAGGAGCCTACATACTCAGAGTCGACACCAGATGAAGACTTCATTCGATATCTGGAGAATTTTGGAGATCAAGACCTCATAAAGAGAATCAGAACAGCAGCAGGAGAGGCCAAAATTCAGATAAAAGCTCCAGAGAAAGAGTACATGATCTGCCCAACCATACCTGGGAGCAACCTACCAGACAAGACTTACATTCTGAATTACATCAACCAGCTGGCTAAGATCAAAGGATACAAAATAGATAACCATGATCCTAACTATGCCAGAGTTAGAGATGGCATCTACGAAAGTATCCAGCTGGTGTCTGATGCACAAAGGGAAAAGATGAAGAAGGGAGGAGCAGGCAGATGGTTTTCTTAGATAGCTTCTTTTATTATCTTTTGTCCTGTTTTCGCTCTCTGTTGATCTCTTGTACTCATAAATTCATTCATCAATGAATATGGAGTCATTCTTATCTCTTGTTGCTTACTGTTATTTATCTTAAATAACAAATAACCTATCTGTCCAGAACATGATACAAGTTACATTGTTTTAACTAAGTGTGGTTTTGACATCATCAAAAAGGGGGAAATTGTTGGGAACCCCATAAAAATTTATTAAGTTTTGATGATGCTCTTACAAAACACACTTGGAACTATACATGTTCTGTACATCTTATTTCTGATTTCAGTAAACCAGATGGTCGAAGCTAGTTCAACCAGAAAGATGGAATTTGTCTTTGACAGAAAGTCAAACCAGCAAGTCTGGAGCAGAAGGCTGGAGCAGAAGGCTAACGCTAAACCAGCAAGTCTCAAGACAGAACGCTAAACCAGCAAGTCTCAAGACAGAAGGCTAAACCAGCAAGTCTCAAAACAGAACGCCAACCAGAAAATCTCAAACAGAAAGAGAAGCTAGTCAACTTTAACAGAAAGTTGAACCAGAGAAGCTTCAACCAGAAAGATAGAAGATGCTTCGACCAGAAAGTACTTCTATCAGAAAGCTCTTATACCAGAAAGTACTTCTATCAGAAAGCTCTTATACCAGAAAGTACTTCTACCAGAAAGCTCTTATACCAGAAAGTACTTCTACCAGAAAGCTCTTATACCAGAAAATACTTCTATCAGAAAGCTCTTATACCAGAAAGTACCTCAACCAGAAAATGTCTAAACCAGTATCCAAGCAGATAGATACTAGACCAGAGAGATCACAACCAGAAGGTTAGAAGCAAACCAGAAAGAGCAGAACCAAATCTGTCAAAGAAGCATTAAAGACTTTTTCATTGAAGAAATAGAAACTGAATCATTGATTGACATGAAGAAGGAAAGCAATCACAGATGATCTGCTTACCAATCATAGAAGATTCAATCATCAACTCTACAAGGAAAGAAGAGTTATGACTGATTGGCAATCCACAAATCAAATCACACCAATCAACAAACGGCTAGAATTTCAAATTCAGAGCCTATATAAGTTTGAAGATTTAAAGTCTGAAAAACAAGAAGATACACAAGCGCTATACAGCAGAAACACTTTCAAGCACTCTATCTCTAAATCAGACTTAAGCTTCAACCAGTTCGTGATCATCATCACACCAACCCACCTCGATTCAAGTCTGTTTTATCGAGAGAAGGAGATCTTTACTAGCTAGTAGTTTTCTAGTGGATTAAAGTGAAGATAGCCTCTGTTTACAGTAGTTTTCTGTAAGTTGTAAAGGGACACGACCCTTATTTGTGCATAAGTTTCAAACTTGTTTGTACTTGGAACTTGTGGCTCGTTCTCAGCGAGGTTAAATAAGAAGAGTATCCTAGTAGTGGATATCTAATCCAGTTTGGATTAGACCGTGGACGTAGGGGGTTTCCCGAACCACGTAAAAATAACTGTGTTATTTAAATTCTGCATTTTATATTCAATTGTTTTTATTCTGCATCTATCATACTCATTCAAATCTGCATTCTTAATCAACTTCCTAAATACTCGATTAAGTCTTCAAAAGATTTTCATAACAAGAGCACCGACTAAAGTCCACCATTATTCCGCACACAATACATAGTTTGAATTCAAGCTCACACTTGCTTTCTGCTTTGTATATCTCACTTGAGAGACTTTATCTGGATAAGAATCTAATTGATTGAAAATCAATTTGTTCTATCACTTTGAGCAATCTGTTAAACCAGAAAGCTTACATCTCTCTGATTAAATTAGTCAAGTAAACTGAAAAGTTTGCATTTGGTGTATTCCCCCCCCCCATACACCAAACCTTGCTCTTTCGGGACCAACAAAGCTGATAACAGAAAATATCATCAAAACAAAGGACATCCTGCCTACTACACAGAATCCAAGCAACAGTTCAAAAACAATGTCAACAGGACAACACAGAAGAGAACAGAAAGCAAAAGATCAGAGAAATATCATTCATCTGTTCTTCGTTCAAAATCCAATGTTGATGAAAATGGGAATGTCATCACCAGCTACTTTACTGTTCCCAATTTAAAGCTATTCTGGATTAAAAAGGGAATTTTTGCTAATAACCAAGCACCCAGACAATAAAGGGTAGCTAAGCTTATCTAATTGCAGGACCAGAAAGCTGCAAGAAGAAGCAAGATTGCGAAAGGATCAATCTGGATTATTGATAGTGGATGTTCGAAACACATGACTTGTGACAAGAATCTGCTAACAGACTATATTGAGAAACCAGGACCCCAAGTCACGTTTGGATGCAATTCAAAAGGATATACCAGAGGGTATGGAAACATAAAAGTTGGCAAGACCACCATCTCAAATGTTTCATATGTTGAAGGTCTCAGCCACAATCTGTTCTCTGTAAGTCAGTTCTGCACCAATGGTAATCAAATTATTTTTGACACTAACAACTGTCTGGTGAAGAACAAGGAAGGAGATGAAGTACTCCTTACCGGTGTACTGCAGGACAGATTATATATTGTGGAATGGAACAACCAGATAGAGACCTGTCTGGTCACTAAAACAGTGTCAGAAACCAGCTGGCTATGGCATAAAAGATTAAGCCATCTCAACTTCAAAACAATCAATAAGATTGCACGAGAGAAACTAGTGGAAGGATTACCAGAACAAGTCTATGACAAAAGTCACATATGTGAAGCGTGTCAAGCTGGAAAACAGACCAGATCATCTTTTTCAAGCAAATCTGTCCAGAGCTCAACCAGAATATTAGAGTTACTACATTTAGACTTATTTGGTCCAGTTAAACCATTAAGCATAAATGGTAGGAAATATACTCTAGTCATCATTGATGATTATTCAAGATTTACTTGGGTAATATTCTTATATAAGAAGAAAGAAACTCTGGAGAAGCTGCCAAACTTTCTCAACAAGATCACTAAGAAAAAGGAAGTTTCTGTTACCACTATCAGAACAGATCGTGGAACAGAATTTCTAAACCAGAAGGTTGAGGAATACTGCAACCAGATGGGAATCACTCACCAGACATCTGCTGCAAGAACTCCTCAACAGAATGGGGTAGTTGAGAGAAGAAATAGATCATTAAAAGAAGCAGCTCGTACTATGCTCAATGCAACCAGATTGCCAAAGAAATTTTGGGCAGAAGCCATCTATACAGCGTGCTACACCCAGAACAGATCAATTGTTACCATCAGACATGGGAAGACACCCTACGAGATATGGAACAACAGAAAACCCAGGATTCATTACTTTCGTTCTTTTGGCTGTCTGTGTTACATACACAATAATGGGAAATCTCAATTAAAAACCTTTGATAGCAAAGCTGATCCAGGAATATTCTTAGGATATTCTGATGTTAGCAAAGCTTATAGGGTTTACAACAAGAGGACTCACATTGTGGAAGTAACACCTCATATTGTTTTTGATGAATCTGTTATTAGTGACAGAGACCTAGATGCTGATCAAACACCAGAACAAGACCAGAACAAAAACCAGAAAGTAATCCAGAACAAGAACCAGAAAGCAAAAGGGATTCTGTTAGAAGATATTCTAATCTGGAATACATCAGAAGAGAATGAAGTTGAAGTTCCAACCAGTGCTGAAGCAGTAAGCTTGCAGCAAGGGGGAACAGAACAAACATCCTTATCTACACCAGAAGACAATCAGCCAGAAGGAGGAAACAATACTAATGAGCCAGAACCAGATCAACCCGAAGAATCAAGAGATTCAAATAGTTGGAATAATGATCAAGAAGAACCAGAAACTGAAAATCCTTTTCAAACATCTCATCCAGAATTTGAGGACCCAGCAAGTGAACCAGAACCAGAGATATCAGAAGAGGAGATATCTAGCAGAAGGAAATGGATTCAAGAAAATCATCCTTCTGAACAGATTGTTGGGAACCCAACAGACAGAGTTAGAACCAGAAGAATGCATGGAGAAAGTGCACTTCTCAGTTGCTATCTATCACGAGCTGAACCCTCTGACACCTATGAAGCACTTGGAGATGCAGACTGGGTCATAGCAATGTAAGAAGAACTCAATGAGTTCAAGAGAAACCAAGTCTGGTATATGGTAGACAGACCAAAACATCAAGGAGTAATAGGTGTGAAATGGGTATTCAAAAACAAACGAGATGAGAATGGAGAAGTAGTTAGAAACAAGGCTAGACTAGTCGCAAAGGGATACAATCAACAGGAAGGTATCGACTTTGATGAGACCTTTGCACCAGTGGCCAGATTGGAAGCAATTAGGCTATTTCTAGCATATGCTGCATACAAGAGATTCAAAGTATACCAAATGGATGTTAAAAGTGCATTCCTTAATGGCATACTTGAAGAAGAAGTGTATGTTGAGCAACCACCTGGTTTTGAAGAAGAAAATCCTGACCAGAGAGTATACAGACTAGCTAAAGCTGTCTATGGGTTAAAACAGGCACCCAGAGCGTGGTATGAAACATTATCAACATTCCTACTGGAATCAGGCTTCAGAAGAGGTTCTGTTGACAAGACACTGTTTGTCATCAAAGTCAAAGAACACATTCTGTTGGTCCAGATATATGTTGATGACATAATCTTTGGATCACAATCTCCCTATCTATGTGACAAATTTGGAGAACTAATGAAGAACAAATATCAAATGTCCATGATGGGTGAGATGAATTTCTTTTTAGGTCTGCAGGTAAAACAATTACCAGATGGTATCTTTGTTAATCAAGCAAAGTACATCAACGATCTGCTAGTCAAATTTGGCATGAAAGACAGCAGAGAAGTTAAAATTCCAATGCAATCAAATGGAAAGATAGATCCAGACCCAGAAGGAAAACCAGCTAACATTACACAATATAGAGGAATTATTGGCTCTCTGCTATACCTTACAGCAAGCCGTCCAGATATCACATATGCAGTTGGAGTTTGCGCCAGATATCAAGCCAATCCTAAAGAATCACATATGGAAGCTGCCAAAAAGATACTTAGATGATAATTTTGAGCTTACAGGCTATTCTGATTCAGATTATGCAGGATGCAAACTGGACAGAAAGTCAACCTCTGGGACTTGTCAATTCCTTGGAAACAAGTTGATATCTTGGTTTTCCAAGAAACAGACATCTGTTGCTACATCAACCACAGAAGCAGAATATATGGCTACTGGAAGCTGTTGTGCACAGATACTATTGTTGAAACAGCAACTAAGAGATTATGAGATTGATGTAAAGGAGATACCTATATTCTGTGACAGCTCAAGTGCTATAGCTATAACACAGAATCCAGTACTCCACACAAGATGCAAACATGTCGATGTAAGACATCACTTTATCAGAGATCATGTAGAGAGAAAGCACATCAAGATTGAGAAGATTCATACAGACATCCAACGAGCTGATATCTTAACTAAAGCACTACCAGAAGAAAGATTTAAGATGCTGTGTGGAAAACTTGGACTACTCAGTCTAGATGAAGATGACCAGAAGGCTACCAGATAGCCATGACCAGAAGGCTACCAGATAACCATGACCAGAAAGCTACCAGATAGCTACTACCAGAAAGCTACCAGAAAGATAATTACAAGAATGACAGAAAGCTCAGTTGAAATAAAATACACGTGGCATAACTTTCTCAATAAATTGACGAAAAAGCCAAGTCAAGGGGGAACTTTTAAGGAAATTGAAGCGTCAAGATAAAAGACGTCACTCTCCTAGGTTACAGGACTGTAAAAGATATTTTTACCCTAGATTTAATAAATCTTCTATTTTCGTCATGATTAGCACAACCTTGGGAACTGGGATCGAGGAAATCCCTGCAAGAATCAGGAAAAGGAAAGTTACTAAAAGTAAGAGATATGCACATGCTCGCATATAGACCCTAAGATCTAGAGCGTCTATCTCACGCAAGGAATGGCGGCAAAACAATCTTAGAAGCGGGAAAGTCTAAAAAGGGAGAAAATTTTACAACTCTTCATATTTCTTACAGTTTTATTTTTACTTAATTATTTTTGCTATATATATATGCGATATCTTCTCTAAACTGTTCACCTTCACTTTATCGCACTAAGCACTTCTCAAATTCTAAGCACTTAAGCATTTCAAAATTCTCTGCATCTCTTCGCAAAAACATCTTTGCGTTTGACTATGGAACCACCAACTTCACTCTTTCTGCAACACGTAGCTGAGGTTCAGAAGTTTCTCACACCTGAACCGTATGCTGTTCTTGAAACTCATGGTTTTCGAAAGCTCGACGAAATCTTTGCCATAGTTTCACGCTGCAAAGGTTTTTCGTTTGATCAAAACTTCTTTGTTTTATGCATTTCATTGTGTCTCCTTGATCTATGAACTGCTATTCTTACAGTATTTGTGCAAATATCTATGTTTGTTCATATAAACTGATGAAAATGTATATGCTTGTGTGAATGTTCTTTTGATGTAAGGGTTCTGCAACATCGTTGCCTCACATCCCAAGATGTTTCTGGGAAAGCAAGTGGCCTCTTTCTATTTGACATGGCAAAATGACAAGCATGGCTTCGAAGCCAATGTCTTGATGCCGATTGGGGACAGAACAAGTAAAACTCCCTACAACGTGATAGAGATGATTAACCAAGCTTATAGGCTGAAGGATGAAGGTTTATCCTTGGAAGAGATCACCTCTGCACAATTGCAAGAAGCAGTGGAGATGGTAATGGTGGTACCGATAAAGTATACTGGAAGGATGTTCCAGAGATCTCTGCTTCAACCTGGATATAAGTTGCTCCTGGAACTGGTTCAAAGGATTTTCCTGAATCACAGTGGAACATATGACCAAGTAACCCCTGAGAAGTTCAGAATCCTCACTGCCATTGTTCTGAATCTTCGAGTGAACTGGAGCAGGATTCTATTTGAACTCATGGCCAAAGAAGCAAAGCTGGTCACCTATACTAAGGACAGCAGAGGCAGAGGCACTTCTGTGGATGTTAAGAGGAATCTGCGACACTCCACAAAGATCAGCTTGATGATTGAGAGGTTTTTCAAGCAGAAAATCTGGGATGACGCTGAGGAATACAACATTCACCACTCTATTCCCAAGGACCAACACCAGTTGGAAATGTCTCTGGGTCTAGCACCACAATTCTTCAACAAGATACCAGACGAGGTGCACCGTGTTGCTGCACTGGAAATGGGTAGTTCCAATCCCACTTGGGTGCCACCTACTAAAGGTGTGGAGAAGAAGAAGGAGAAGGTGATTAAAGAAAAGGCAGCACGTAAGCGAGGAAGTTCTGTTGAGACAGAAACCTCTGCTTCTCTGCCTAAACAGAAAAAGAGAAGACTCCAGAAAGTTCAAGAATCTTCACCACCACCAGAAGCAACAGCAGAACAGTCTGACATGCCAGAACCAGAAGAAGAGGCACCTCAGACAACAGCAGAACAAGCAGAGACTCCAGCTCCTGATATGGGACCTGAATCAAGCTCTCCTCCTCATCAAGAGAAAGATTTTTCTCCAGCTAGAACACCAACACCCTCTCCCAACAGAATGGAGAGAATCAGCGAGGATGATGAGGAAGGAGAATCTGAAGATGAAGCAGAAGCAAGGAAACAACAAGCTAAAAGTGTTATAAATTTGCTGGAGAATGAGGCCGACCATTCTGTCATGCAAGAGTTTCCTGGAATCAACCTACTCCCAGAGAGTTTAGGAGTAGCAAGACGCGTCAAATTTTACTTGCTGGTCAAGGACAGCGAGTACTATGTATTTGACGCCCTGCTTCAACTGAAAACCATTGATGAACTAAAGAAAGAAGAAGTAACACTGCTGAGTCTACTTCAAGCCACCTCCGTCCAAAAAATCAGGGCAGATTATAAACAACTCATCTCTGGCCTTATGCATCAAGAGGCAGAGAGTCTGAAGATCGATCTGGAGCCACCACACCAGGACCCTGTACCAACAGAACCATCATCATCTCAACCAGAACAGGGAGCACCTTCAAAACGTCAGTCTCCCAAGAAAACTCCTATCATCGACCTGGATTCTGGCGATGATGAACCAGTGGGTCAGCATATTGGTAGTGAGCCCAGCAATGAAATCTTCACACATGGAGCTGCCTAGAAGCTGAATAAACATGTCAATTTTTACACTATGGAGGAATTGCTGGAGAGAGAAACCAGACCGTTCAACAACTATCAACTCGACAATCTCATCACACTGAGAGTTGAAGACTGTCTAACAGCCACCTGCAACACACTGCAAGAGAAAGCCACCCAGATACTCACTGATTTCAACCAACATCAGAAAGAGTATGTCAACAACATGGATGACGATATCCGAAGAAAACTTCGCACAATGAGGAAGGAGCTTGACAAGAAAATCGATGATGATAGATCAGCCAATGAAGCCGGACAGGCCAAAATCAACCTACGTCTGACTGGAATTGATGAAAAAGCTGAAAAAGTCACTTCCTTGCTAACTGATTTGCTGGCTAAACAAGATGAATCCATCAGTGCTGCTGTTGACAAGAAAGGAACTGCACTCGCTGCTCAACTGAAGGAAGACACTGACCTGTCCATCCACTCCCATCTTGCTCTTTTTGAAAAAGAGAAATTTGTGGAGCTGATGCGGAAAAACCAGGTCGATGTCTTAAATAACCTTCTGTATCCAACTCCAGAAGAATTTGAAACCCAGAGCAATCGCCTAACTGCTGTAGAAGAACTTCAGGAGACTTATGACAAAACTTTGTCTACCATGAACAACAGGTTAGAGAAGAAAGTTGATGCCTCTGATCAGACAATCAACCATCTGCTTGGCTTTAAAGAAGATGCTGAGGAAAAGATGGCGAAGATGAATGAGGAGATTACCTCTTTACGTACACTCATCAATACCCTATTTGATGATGTCAAAAAGGGGGAAATCTCTGGAATCTCTGGAGGAAAGGGAGCTCAAAGCAGCAAAGGCTTAACAGAAGCAATAGATGCTGGAACAGAAACACCAGCAATAACTCAACCCAGGCCAACCACTCCTCCCAGACCAGACTCCACTCTGATGGGAACAGAACCAGCTCAACCAACACCTCTGATCCCTGACAAAGGAAAGAAACCAATAGATGAGGGAGACCAGATAGCAGAACTGCTGCTATTCGGAGTGAGCATGGATCAAGCATGTGATCCAGTATTCAGAGCTCAATTTTACAAAGATCAGGCTGAGAGAGAGAGAAAGATTGCTGCACAGGAAGCAAAAGAAAAATCTTATCAGACACCTTTCTCCTCGCCTTCATCTACAGAACGCTCACAGCAGCAGTCATCACAGTCAACAACTCAGTCAAAGAAGAAGAAGAAGAAGCCCTTCTCCTGGAATCTGTCATTACAAAAACAGACACCCAAAGATACATGGGTTCCAGAAGAGGATCAGATTGACTGGGAGAAAGTGAAACAAGGTTTTATCTTAAACCGATATTTTTTGAAGGAGCCCACATACTCAGAGTCTATCCCAGATGAAGACTTCAATCGCTACCTGGAGAACTTCAAAGATCAAGAACTTATAAAAAGAATCAGAACAGCTGCCGCAGAAGCCAAAATCCAGCTGAAGGCACCAGAGAAGGAATTCATGATCTGCCCAACTATACCAGGCAGTAATCTACCAGATAAGACATACATTCTGAATTACATCAACCAGCTGGCCAAGATCAAAGGATACAAAATAGATAATCATGATCCTAACTATGCCAGAGTTAGAGATGGGATCTATGAAAGCATCCAGCTGGTATCTGATGCACAGAGGGAAAAGATGAAGAAGGGAGGAGCAGCAAGATGGTTTTCTTAGATAGATCTTTGTATCTTCTGCTTTTGTCTCTCTGTTATTTCTATTGATCTTTTGTACTCATCAATTCATACATCAATGAATTTGGAGTTCTCTTATCTCTCTGTTATTTACTGTTATTTAACTTAAATAACAATTAATCTATCTGTCCAGAACATGATACAAGTTACATTGTTTTCACAAAGTGCGGTTTTGACATCATCAAAAAGGGGGAAATTGTTGGGAACCCCATAAAATATTCTAAGTTTTGATGATGCTCTTTCAAAACACTCTTGGTATTATACATGTTCTGTACCTTTTCTCTTTAGTTTCAGCATAACAGATAGTCGAAACTGGTTCAAACAGAACGATAGAAGATGTCTCGGACAGATAAAACCAGCCAGTCTCGAGCAGAAGGGTGGAGCAGAAGGCTGGAGCAGAAGGTTAAGTCTTGAGACAGAACGCTAACCAGCAAGTCTTAAGACAGAACGCTAACCAGCAAGTCTTAAGACAGAACGCTAACCAGCAAGTCTTAAGACAGAACGCTAACCAGCAAGTCTTAAGACAGAACGCTAACCAGCAAGTCTTAAGACAGAATGCAAAAACCAGCAAGTCTCGAGACAGATAGCTAAACCAGAAAGTCTCAACCAGAAAGAGAAGCTAGTCAACTTTAACAGAAAGTTGAACCAGAGAAGCTTCAACCAGAAAGATAGAAGATGCTTCTACCAGAAAGCACTTCTACCAGAAAACTTTTCTACCAGAAAGTTCTTATACCAGAATATACCTCAAACCAGAAAGTGTCTAAAACAGTATCCAAGCAGATAGGTACTAGACCAGAGAGGTCACAACCAGAAGGTTAGAAGCAAACCAGAAAGAGCAGAATCAAATCTGTCAAAGAAGCATTAAAGACTTTCCATTGAAGAAATAGAAACTGAATCACTGATTGACATGAAGAAGGAAAGCAATCACAGATGATCTGCTTACCAATCATAGAAGATTCAATCAATGACTCTACAAGGAAAGAAGAGTTATGACTGATTGGCAATCCACAAATCAAATCACGCCAATCAACAAACGGCTAAGAATTTCAAAATTCAGAGCCTATATATGTTTGAAGTTTAAAAGTCTGAAAAGATGATATAAGCGCTATACTGCAGAAACATTCTCGAGCATTCTATATCCAAATCAGACAAAAGCTTCAAACCGTTCGTGATCGCAATCACACC
>JAPKLX010002115.1:2502-15272 GCA_026898415.1 Leonotis leonurus
AATACACCAATTCTAAACTTTTTAGGTCTTGTTCAATACTTAAGTATAAGGCTTTAGCACTCTTAATAACTTAAGCTAGCTTGAAGTAGTAAGATAAATCTTCTTATTAGGAAGATTAAGTCTCACTCAAATAATACCTTATATGTGAATAACAATAATCAAGAGACACAAACACAGATTTAAACTTGATTAAGGTTGTGTGCGGAATTTGGTGGTTAATGCTCTTTTTAAGATGAAAACGTTTTCTTTCTTGAAGTAGTTAACAGCCCAGATTTATATGTATGAGTATGAAGAAGATGATGGAGAAGTAAGGCAGAAAGTAAAGAACACAATAGTTAACGTGGTTCGGGATAAACTTCCCTACGTCCACGACTCGATCAAAACTAGATCGAAATCAACTTAAAGTCTCCTTTCTTTTTACTCGTTGAGTACGAGCCACAAGCTTTATCAAAACTAGATAAATACTTGTGATTACACTTCTTCTTCCTAAGATTGAAAAATACAATCTAGGAATATAACTGGATCAAAACTAGATCCTAACTTTGGGTTTTGAAACAAACAAATTTCCAGAAAATAATAACTTCAAGAACTGTAAACACTCAAGAGAATTCTTGATTTTGATGGAGTGCTTTGAACGATGATAGCTTGAAGTAATTTGAGTAGAGTAATGGCAGTTTTTCGCTTGAATTCTCGTACTCATTTCTGGAGATGAAGGTGGTATTTATAGCCTCAATGAAGAAACTATCCGTTGGAGACGATGACCTCTATTTTCAACGCATTAATGGCGGCATTAAATGCATGTCAGAGTTGTTGATGCACGCGCTGCCAAATGAGAGTTGTTACCACCTTTCATGATATTTCCCAATGTATTGCCATACTGGGAATGATCCTTCGTACAGTAGTCTTTGATTTTCTTGTACTTCATTCCCTAAGAGTATGTTGTTGATGTGACAATACATAGAGTGGTTGACTTATGACAAAGTTAGGTATGTCGCCAGTCCACCGTAGTGTTGGTGTGGAAAATGACAGCTCGCTGTTTCAACACAGATGCATATTGTTTCCTACAATATGATCAAGCTGTCCCCAGTGTGTTGGTTTGATTTCCAACCATCATATTCTTGATTTTGAGCTTTGGAGTAGTTAGAGTGAACAGATCGTGTTTTAAGATAACGATCTGTTGTTCATGTGTCTTCAGTCTCTAGCTGTTCCATTCTGTCTCGCTGTTACAAGGTCTCTAGTTATTTTGTCTCGCTGTCCTTGAATCCACTTTGTATCTCGCTGTGCTTTGCTAGGTTTTGACTCGTTGTGCTTTGTTAGACAATGTCTCGCTGTGCTTTGTTAGACAATGTCTCGCTGTACTTTGCGATTTATCAACGAGCAGCTCGCTGTTCTCCATGACTTCCCTATACAGCTAGATAAAAGATGATCACTATAAGTAAGTTTGTAAATACAAACTTCCTTTCACAATTTTGATCATTTAAAAAACTAATAGATAAATCTAAAATTACATAAGGCAAAAAGACAGCGAGCTGTTAAACTTATGAACTGATTCCCATTCTCCGATCTGTTCAAAGTTTAACATGCTATCATTACAATGAGTATTAAGCCTTGATAGAATTGATGAATCCAGGACAGCTAGAGAAGAATAATACAGAAAGGAGAATTATCACGATCTGCTTCTTTTACAAACGAGCTGTTCCTTAATAGATAACATCAATTTCATGATTTAAGATTTCACATTTTTAACTAAGTGTTGTTTCGAATAACATTATCAAAACCATTATAACATTGTAGGGTTCCCAACAATTTCCCCCTTTTTGATGATGTCGAAACCAACACTTAACAATTTCTAAGCATGAGAGATAAAAACAGTTAGATGACTTTGCAATAATATTTAAAGCATAAGATAACACATAAAACATTGCCTGGACAACTAGATATTGTCATCAGGTTGTTTTTGAATCAAAAAGATGTTTATCATTTTCATTCACTGGCTGTTTAGCTGTTACAATAGATATTCAATATGGACAGCGAGCTGTTCATTTACAAAATGAAGGAAAATTAAACATCATTGATTTGGAGCTTGGCTTTGATCAGCAGTTTGCTTCCTTGATTGTTCAGCCATTCTCGCTCTTCTAGCTTCCACCATCTCTCTCCTCCTCAAGTCAGAGGGAACTCCAAAACTTGCATAGATGCCATTAAATACCCGCCTGTAGTCTTTGTTGTTTATATCGATTGGGTATCCCATGGCTTTTGCAGAATGGTTGATGTGATTTAAGATTGCATTGTGATCAACCTCCGTTGTTCCTTGTATTCTTGGATATAGAATTGTAGTTCGCTTTGGAGCAGTTAGTGGATGATTTTGCATGGCAGATTGTCTGAAGAGATATTCCACGAAAGTTTGATTCTTGTGCTGCTTTAGGAATTCTCTGAATAGTTCATCCACATTCCCACCTTGTGTGTCTTCATCCATCAGATAGTAATGTTGGACCACAAACTCTTTAATCAGCTGATTCCATCTTGCTGCTTTCTTTGCATGTAGCCAGGTAAGATTTTGAGCATCTTTGAGTTGGTATTTTTCAAAGAATTTGAAAACCGGATTAGTTGACTCTTCTTCTTCTTCTTCTGGAGATTCATTCTTTTCATCTAAGGCACCAGTCACTCCTTGCTTTTGCTTTTCGGCTCTCCATAAATTTCTGAATTCTGGATTCGCAATCTGCTCCGCAGTGCATCCATCCAAGAACATCTCCTCATTTTCAGCATCTTCAGTTAAGATATCATTTCCTTTACTTTTTGCTGCTGCCTTCCTTGCCTCCTCCAATCTCCTCTCCTTCTCTTCATTCTCTTTCTGCAGTTGTTTAGCTTCTGCAATTTGTTTAGCAGTAAGTTTCTTTTTCTTGACAGCGGGCTTCTTTTTGATGTGAGAGGGAGCAGCGGTCTGGGCATCCTTCTTTCCTTCCCCCTTTTCGACATCATCAAAATCTTTTGAGATGATGAACTTAAGGGAGGCAATTTCCTCAGCCATATTCTTGAACTGTTTATCCATCTCTTCCTTGTAATGTAAGAGTGTGGAAATGTTGGCATTGACCTCATGGAATTGTTTGGATGATGAGACAGCAATCTTTTTGACGTCATTTGACAGGGCGCTGTTGGAGGCTTTCATGTCAGTTAGAGATTTGGATATTTTGAACACTTCATCTCCTGATGCGAAATTAGCCTTTTCAATCTCCTTTTTCAAAATAGGCGCTATGGCAGAGGGGAGTGAGTATGCAAGCACAGCGGGAATTTTCTGTTCAAGTACAGCTGGAATTGTAGTCTTTTCCATATCCTCTAGCTGTTTCTCTACTTCTTCATTGACTGTGGCTACCATCTTTTTGCCTGCCTCCATCATTTTTCCTTCAAATTTGTCGGCTTCAGCCTTGAAGTTTGACATCTTGCTTTCCGTTTCTTGTTTGAATCCATCAAAAACTGCTCTATCGCTATCCAAAGCTTTGTGCAGTTCAGTGGAGAGGGAGTTGTGAGCACGTTCAAAATTTGCTTCAGCCACCCTTATTGCAGTTTCTGCAGCTGTCTTGACAAAATTGGCCATAGTTGCAGATCGATCATTTATGCGTGAATGAATGAGCTGACTAATTTGCTCCTTCGTCAAAACTGGGTCTATGTTTTGCATCAACATATCGTCCAACGAGTGATGTGTATAGTCGTTTGGAGCAGTGGCCTGTGCGTAGATTTCTTCACAAACAGCGTCATCTTGTTTGGTTTCCTCAATCTGTACATCCTCAGACACAATTGCCTCAACCTTCTCAACCTTCTCCTCGATCTGTTCCTCAACAATCTCAACAACAGGGGGCTGAGATGTGGAGGCTTGTTTCATGATAGGAGAAGTTTGCCCAACAGATTGATCAGGGAAGTTGAAGGCCATATCAAAATCCCCAGATGATAGATCCACTGCATTGTTGAAGAAAATTTGTTCCGTGGAGTAGAAAGGGGCAAGGTCGACCTGTAACTCAGCTGCTTCTTCCTTCATTTTTGTTAGAACGTATGTTCTAAAGAATTGACGAGCGTCGGGGATATCAAGAAATCCAAAATAGGATATCAGCTTGTTCTCTTCCACCTTGAGATCACTGATGGTGAACAACATCAAAATTGACTCCAAAATGTAAAATTTGCTATCTCGAATGTCGAGATAGACTTGAAACCTTTTGCCCATGTCAAATGCGGTGGGGGTAAGCTCAATTCCAGGCAAGCTCTTGAGCACTGATTCTGAAGCTGCTTCCTTCATGCCTTCAAAAATCATGTGAGCCCCAACCAATCGTTCGGTTAGATCATCAGCGGGCTGCTCATGAACATTTACTGGAACATCAGCTTCTTCAACATCGATAATATCAATATTTGTGGTAGCCTCCAATTCATCCAATAATTTTCGTGCTGTCTGTTTGGGTTGTTCTTTTACTGCCTTTTTCTTTGGTGCTTTCTTCTCAGCCTTCTTCTTCTCCACAACGGGAGAAGATTCTTTAGAAACTCTCTGTTTCTTCTTTGCAGCAGCGGGCTGTGCTCCCCCAGCTGCTTTTCTCTTGATTTGTTCTGTAGCTGCCTGTGTTGCAGCAGCTTCTCCAACTGTTCTTGGTTTCTTCATTGGTATCACCCATTCATCATTTGACTTCCCAACAGCAATCATGGCTTCCCTAATCTTATCATCAGTCACCTTCACAAAAATCTGTGCTGCGATTCCTAGGGACATCTCTACCTGATGTCGAGATTTTGGAACGATCAAATCAGGATCAAATTCAATGGCCTTGTGCCATTTGTCCTTGTTGTACACGCCATCGATTATAGTGCTTATTTTGGTGGACAAACGAAGAGGGCGCTTGACATGCAGGTGAATGCAAGCACCATCTGTATTCAATCTGAGATCTATCTGCCTTTCCTCATCAATAATGAGTTTAAGCAGCGATCTGCCCCAGTTGATGGGTAGATTGAGAAGTACAGCAGTCAGTACTTTGAGTTTGATTGGAGTCACCGCATCAAATGTTCCCTGATGACCCAGAAATACTTTTTGAATAAGGTCGAGGAGCATGCGAAATGTTGGCAGCATCGAACTCCTTGTGATGGCTTTCCCATCCCACGCTGTTGGGTGAGCTACAATTACGTTAAGTGCTTCAGAAACCTCGTCATGGGAAATTTCTTCTATCATCCTTCCTTCATCAACCAGATCGTATGTATTTAGAATCATATCGATCACTTGTTTTCGTTCCTTCTTTTCCTTTCCAACCGGCAGCTCGACTGTGTATTCATCATTGTCGTCCTCTATCCATGAACAATAAAACAGAGCCACTTGGCGAGGTAGATAATATCGGGGCTCCTTTGTAATGATCTTGTGAAATCCTAAAATAATCACAAGAAAATGGTTAAGTATAGGACACAGTTGGATGCTTGCAGCGTGATAATCTTAACAGATCGATCTGTCGTTCAACAGCTCGCTGTCTTTTTGATTACACGCTGATACCATGCTATTAATAAGTAAAGTAACAACGCGAAAGATATAGTGATTTAGAACAGATTGAGTCATAGTTCATTAACACAGAATTAATCCTAATTAGTCCAAATCATGCTTGAATTATGAATTTGATTGTGTTTCTGCTTAGGTACATAACGCATAATTTAAGGATATGCAGAACTCTAAAAAAAAATGTACTTCATTATGCAAAAGAAAACAAATATATTATAATGATTTATACAACATTTAAATAAACGTTGGACAAATCAATATCAAAGTATTCATATCTCACAAAAAATCACATTTGATTGATGACTATTAAACCCTAGTTCATGCATGTCTAAACATCTTAAGCAACCTGAACAAGCTTCGATTTTGGAAAATAGGTCATCAAGGAGAGAGTATCCATGATGATGAAGTACAGCTCTTGGTTCAGGAGATAATTTTGCTTCGATTAACTGAAGCATTTTAGAAACAGAGATGGGAGATGCAGCATGGGATGATGACGAACTTGCTTCGGAGTTAGTCATGTTGTAAAGAGTATTTTAGGATAGGGTTTGAGAGTTAAAATGACAGAGAGATTTTGAGTTTTTCAAGCTTTAACAATGGCGGTTTGGTTACGGGAAAATGTGTGTGTGTAGGAGATGAAGCAGTCAAACTACCATATAAATATAGACATATCAACGCGCAGGATTAAAGGATAAAAAGTGAATTAAATCTACGGTTGAGATTACTTCCTGAAGTTATGATTTTCCCGCCCATTCTATCGCTTCAACTTCACATGCTAATGTTTGTGACGGCAGCACGTCACATCACTGCAGTCGCACGAGTTTCGAATCCTGCAGCATTTAATGATCCTTCCTTTTTCCCTCAATCTTCTGACACATTCGACTCTTGGTATTGTATAAATAAATGACAATTAATGTTAATCATTAGTAGAGAATATCAATAGAGATGAGAGTAAATGTCAGAAATAAATAGTGAGAGTAATGTTCCCCCTTAATTAATGCCAAACAGATCGTTTATGTTATGGAAACAATCTGTTCTTTGATGATCTCACATTGTTGGTAAGGTTTATGTGATGTTACATAATCTCTCGTTGTTGAGAGTAGGTAACATTTGGATTAATTTTTAATACGAACAGCGAGACATTTAAGATTGCAGCAGCTCGCTGTTAATTAATAACTTCTCGCTGTTGGTTGTTTTGATCACTTTTCTTCATGGGTTCCCCCTTGATATATGTATCAAATAGAGAATTCCTTTGAACAGCTAGATGTTAAGTGAAATGTTCTAGCTGTTTGAAGAGTATTAATCAAGGAATAGAATGATTAATAAACAGATTGATGATAATAGGTGTAACAACAGATCGTATTGTACCATTTACTATCTGTTGTTTACTTTTGTACCATTTTCAATTAGGTTGATTAAACCCAACTTGCCACAAAGCATTTTGAATCTGTCCTCGGCTAATGCTTTTGTTAGGATATCAGCTCGCTGCTTATCCGTATGAATCTTCTCTATCTTGATGTTCTTTCTTTTCACGTGGTCACGGATAAAATGATGACGGACATCCACGTGTTTACATCGTGTATGTAGTACTGGATTTTGTGTTATTGCTATGGCGCTCGAGCTGTCACAATATATTGTAACTGCATCCATCTGTACTTCGTAATCTTTAAGCTGTTGTTTGAGCCATAGGATTTGTGCTGTGCAACTTCCTGCAGCCATGTATTCTGCTTCTGTTGTAGAAGTTGCAACCGAAGTTTGCTTTTTAGAAAACCACGAGATGAGCTTGTTTCCAAGAAATTGGCAAGTTCCAGAGGTGGATTTTCTATCAAGCTTGCAACCTGCATAATCAAAATCAGAATAGCCAGTTAATACAAAGTTATCATCACATGGATACCACAAACCTATTTCTATGGTTCCTTTGAGATAACGTAATATTCGTTTGGCTGCTTCCAAGTGTGATTCTCTTGGACTTGCTTGATACCTAGCACAAGCACCAACTGCAAAAGTAATATCAGGGCGACTAGCAGTTAGATATAAAAGTGAGCCGATAATACCGCGATACAATTTTACTTCTATTGCTTTCCCGAGTACATCAGGGCCAATCTGCCCATTAGTTTGCATTGGAATTTTTCCTGGTTTGCAATCTTTAACTCCAAACTTTGTGATGAGATCGTTGATGTATTTGGATTGATTAATTATGATCCCATCAGCAGATTGCTTGACTTGTAAGCCTAGGAAGAAGTTCATTTCTCCCATCATGGACATCTTGTACTTGTCCTGCATTAGCTTACTAAACTTGTTACAAAGGAATTCAGATTTGGATCCAAAAATGATATCATCAACATAAATTTGAACTAAAAGGATATAGTCTTGAACTTTGATGGTGAATAACGTCTTATCAACTGATCCTCGTTTGAATCCCGATTGAAGTAAGAATGTAGACAGTGTCTCATACCAAGCTCGAGGAGCTTGTTTTAGTCCGTATACTGCCTTAACCAATCTGTACACCTTGCTTTCATCTTCAACTTCAAACCCAGGTGGTTGTTCCAAATAGACTTCTTCTTCCAGAATCCCATTTAAAAATGCACTTTTTACATCCATCTGGAATACTTTGAATCTTTGGAAAGCTGCATAAGCAAGAAACAATCTGATGGCTTCTAGTCTTGCAACAGGTGCAAATGTCTCATCAAAGTCTATTCCTTCTTGTTGGCAATAACCTTTTGCGACTAGCCTTGCCTTGTTTCTTACTACTTCACCTGTTTCATCTCTTTTATTCTTGAAAATCCATTTGACTCCAATAACTCCTTGATGATGAGGTCGATCCATTAAGTACCACACATCATTTCTCTTGAACTCATTCAATTCTTCTTGCATGGCATTGATCCAATCTGCACTTTGCAAGGCTTCTTCGATGTCCTTTGGTTCAGTGTGGGCCAGATAGCAGCTTAGTAATGCACTTTCTCCATGCATGCGTCTAGTTTTAACTCCATCTGTTGGGTTCCCAACAATGAGATCAGATGGATGGCTGTCTACCCATTTTCTTCGCCTTTTCATTTCTTCTTCAGATACTTCGACCTCTATCTCATCGGGTTGATTCTCGAATTCAGGATGATCTGTGGAACATGCATCAAATAGATTGTTAGTATTTAAATCAATGTTTGATATTTCATTTTCCAATTGTTGAACAAATGGTTGTTGAGTAGAGGGAGAGGGTGATTGTGTGTTTTGTTCATCAACAAATGGTTGAGATTGTTCTTGTGAGGTTCCCCCTTCATTTGTTCCCCCTTGATGCGAAAATTGTCCATCTGTTCCCCCTTGCTGTGGCTTTTCTCCAACAGCTTGATTTTCAGCTTCTTCTTCATCATCTCTTTGTGGACTCCATAGAAGAATGTCATCGATGAGTCTTTCTGTGGAATTTCTCAATGTTGAGTGAGAGATATCATCTTTTGAAGAAATGCTATCTATTCCTGAAACTTCAAAATTGGATTCATCAAAAATAACATGTGGTGTTACTTCCACAACAAGGGTTCTTTTATTAAAAACTCTATAAGCTTTGCTGATTTCAGAATATCCTAAAAATATTCCTAGATCACTTTTGCTATCAAATGTTTTTAACTGATTTTTCCCATTGTTGTGAATGTAACATATACATCCAAAAGATTTAAAATATGAGATTCGAGGCTTCCTGTTATTCCACAGCTCGTATGGAGTTTTGCCATGTCGTATGGTTACAACAGATCGATTCTGAGTGTAGCAAGCGGTATTAATTGCTTCTGCCCAGAATTTCTTTGGAAGATTGATTTCATTTAGCATGGTTCTAGCTGCTTCTTTTAACGATCTGTTGCGCCTTTCAACAATTCCATTTTGTTGTGGCGTACGAGCTGCTGAAGTTTGATGTTGTATCCCCATCTTTGAGCAGTAAGCTTCGATCATTTGGTTGATGAACTCAGTCCCTCGATCAGATCGAATAGTGATGATTGATTTCTCCTTTTGATTTGATAATCTGTTGAGGAGATCAGGTAGTTTTTCAAGGGTTTCCTTTTTCTTATACATAAAAATAACCCAAGTGAATCTAGAGAAATCATCAATTATAACTAATGTATACTTTCTACCATTGACACTTAATGGAGATACAGGTCCAAAAAGGTCTAAGTGTAGAAGTTCCAATATTCTGGTAGTGGAGTGAGCTGCTTTAGTTGGGAAAGATGCTCTTGTTTGTTTTCCCGCCTGACAAGCCTCACAAACATGATCTTTGTCATATTTTTGATGTGGTAGACCTTCGACCAAATTATCTTTGACCAGCTTGTTGATTGATTTGAAGTTGAGGTGGCTTAAGCGTTTGTGCCAAAGCCAGCTGATTGAAGAGCTTGATGCAGTTACAAGACAAATTTCAATTTGTTCATTCCATTGTACAATGTACAATCTGTCCTGCAAGATTCCGGTAAGAAGAATTTCTTCTCCTTCCAAGTTCTTCACTAGACATTTATTAGCGGTGAATTCTACTCTTTTACTATTAGCACAAAATTGACTAATAGAGAATAGATTATGATTTAAGCCTTCTACAAAAGACACATTCTGAATAATTGTGTTACCAACATGTAGATCACCATAACCTCTTGTATAGCCTTTTGAGTCACCTCCAAAAGTTACAATTGGTCCATAGCTTTCTTTGTAGTTGGTCAACAGCTCTTTATCGCCTGTCATATGCTTTGAACATCCGCTGTCTAATATCCACACCGTGCCCCGAGCTGTGCTCATCCTTCTTATCGATCTCGTATCCTGCAATGAAAATTTATTTAGCTACCCCACTGAATGAGGGTGCTTTGTCAGTAGACAATGTTCCTTTTGGAACCCAAATTTGTCTAATAATGGTAACATTCTGAGATGGTCTGATTTGTCTGCCACTGAAGTCGATGTATACTATTTGTTTCTGTTTGGCAGATGGTTGTGTTGTTGCAGCGTGTTTCCTTGGAGCAGGTGGTATTGTTGATTGAGATTTGGTATTAGCAGTTGGCTGTTGTCTTCTATGGTGTAGGGGAACAGGTCGCTGTTGATGAGCTTCCTGTCTTTGATGATGGTAGACAGGTTTTCTCTGGTTGAATGGCGGAGAAGCTCGCTGATGGTTGTACTGTTGAGCAGGTTGATTTAACCTTTGAGCAGGTGGTTTTCTTTGTTGAAAGCCAATTCCTTGTGTAGTGAACCTTTGTTGTCGCTGTCCTTGATCCTTGATCAAGATTGCTTGCGGCTGTCTAGCATTATTGTTGAGGTTTACTACTTTGTCTTTTCCCTTCTCCTTGACAAAGTTTCCTTTAGGTGGACCTTTGTCAACTCCATCAAATCCAAGTCCTCCATGATCTGACAATCTCCTTTGCATATCATTGATGAGATGAACTCTGTCTGATTTTTTGTGGATGTAATAATTAAGCATTACACCAAAATTCTCCGCCTTGTTGTTGGCCGACGATTCTCTTTCAATCAAATCCGAGATTTTAGCATTAAGAGCGTAGACTTCTTCACTCTTGTTCTTTATCTGCAGAAGCATTGTCTTCTCTCTATCATTGAATGAAGCACTTACTTTCTTCATTTCTTGTATGGTGTTAGCCATTCTTCCATTTTCTCTAATAGCGTGTTTGAACATCTTGTTCAACCTTGCATGATCTTCCATAAGTTTGTTGAAATCCTCAATGGACAGATCGTCTTCTTCTTCTTCATCTATCTCTTCTTCGTCACCCGACTCATATGTAGGTGAGTTAGAAATAGAAGAACAATTATTTACTACCTCATTGTTGTCGAGTCCGTTGTCATGACCCATGAGGCACTCATCCCATTCTTCATCCTCTTCGGCGATGAAGGCTTCATCGTTTTCGGATGAACTGTCGGTTAATGTGTGTGATGTAGTTTGTTCTTCCGCGAGCATAGCTTTTCTTTGTTATCGAAGCTTTCTATCTCGCTTGTTTCTTAGTTCTTCTCTCTCAGCTTTAGAGATATCTGGGCAATCTGTTTTAAAATGACCTTTCCTGCCACACTTAAAACAAGAAAATTCGGACAAGTCAGCCTTAACATAAGAAGAGTTAGGTTTTACTTCACTCTTTCTTTCGGGTCGATCTCCTGATCGATCTCGTCCTTTGAAATTTCTATTGTTGTCCTTGTAGAGACGTTTGTATCTGTTTGCCCTAAGCTCCATCTTCTGGAATCGTTGAGCCATTAGCGAGTATTCTTCAAAGTAATTCTTAGTGGGGTAGTTTTCATCATCTGAGCTTGATGATTCTTTTACCACCACAACAGGTGCACTTTTTCTTTCCACCTCCTTTTCTTTTAACTTTGCTTTGAAGGCAGTTTCCTTTTCTTTTGTTCCTGCAACAGTTGATTTGCTGAGAGAAGAGTTAGAGAGACCATGAATGCGATTAATTTCGTACTCATTGCCTGTTAGTAAATCAAACAAAGCGTCAATAGTAAGAGAGTTGAATTCTGGCATCATGGGATGCATGGCGGAATAGATTTCCCAGCTTGCAGGTAGAGCTCGTATGATTTTGAGATTCTTTCCACGCTGTGTGTATTTGTCTTTATCAATAGCGTCAATCTCTATCAGGATTTCAGTAAACCTGTTCTTCATTTGAGCAACGGTTTCTCCTTGCTTCATTCTGAATTCTTCGTACTTGTTACATGCTATTGAGAGCTTGTTTTCTTGGATCACATCGGATCCCATGCTTATCTCTCGCAGTACATCCCACATCTCTTTTGCTGTTTTGAGACGTCGGATCTTAGCTAGGTAGATTCCCTTAACTGTGCTGGAAATCAATCCTTTAGCATAGTCGTCTAGACTTGCTTCTTTCTTTTCCTCCGTGGTGTAGTCGTCCATGTCTTTTTCTTTTTCGACTATCTCAACGGTGGGTGTGGGTCCCGTTCCATCTTTAATCTCAGCGGAGTGTTTATTCATGATTTTGATTGGTCCCTTTGTGATGACGGACCACATCTTGATGTGATGAGCTCTAAGACACATCTCCAGTCTGAAGCTCCAATCTTCATATCCATCTATGGAGAAATCCTCACAAGCCCTAGCCATTTGACCTTCCATGACTTAGAGTAAATGATTAGATAGATGCAAGTGCAATATGCTGTGAAAACGTTTTCAAGATCTATTCAAGATGACCACACAGAGATAATCTCTTGTGAATTAGAAACAATGGTCAAAATGAACCACTGCTCTGATACCACTTGTTGGTCCCGAAAGAGCAAGATTGGTGTATGGGGGGGGGGGGGGGAA